>JBBJLR010010592.1:0-13736 GCA_037577145.1 Brachypetersius gabonensis
GAGGATCTCCAGACCAGTGTTAGATATTTAAGGAGCTATTAAGTGCTGAAACAGTAACGAGTGCATTTAAAGTTAAATGACAGTCTAGAATTTGACTCTGTATCACCAACAACCAGTTAATAGGAGTCAGACCTGCACTGTTACAGATTCTCTTAGAAAGGAAACTGGCTTTATTTTCACCTTTCCAGTGTTTAAATCTGCAGTGATGTGCAAAAACATTGGACTGTTAGTGTTAGTTTGTGTGTGATTAAGCTGTTAGTCCCAAGGAGCTCTTAGTGTTTGAAACATTTCAATACAGTGTCATTGGTTGGTCTAGAGTTTCCATTTTTCTCCTGAAAGATCAAGAGCTGCTTGTTAGCTCGGCTCCAGGGGGCCCGGGGCGCTTTCAAAGCCCCAACCTCCTGTCAGAATAACAAATAGTCTGAACCATATGGGGGCGCCGTCGCAGTGGCCTCTCCTGGGGCAGCTGGGTTCGACCTCAGAAACTCCGCTACTGGATCTACTTAATGAAATAACCAGCAACAAACCGCGATGCCCATGAACCCTGGGGCCAGACTGGGGTGGAGGTGTATTAAGTTGGGGTTCGCAGATGACAGACAGGGTCATTTGGACGATCATTTGATTAACATCTGGGCTTTTGGGCTGTCCATCATGTTTAAAACGAGACTTTAGTGAAAGATGACATGTTCCCGCTTTTCTTCTTAGAGCTAAAGTGCTTGGCTTCCCTAGATTTCACTGCATAGGAACTTCAAGGTGGCACTTGCTGCTCTTTTTTCCTTTTTTATAGACCACATGGTGTCATACAGTGTTAGAAACCACATAAGCTAGACAGAATAAGCCCATTCGACACAAAGACTCCTGATCGTATTCACAGTCAGTGATGGATCTACAGCTTCCAGAAGACCTAGAGGGACATTTTCCATCTCTAAACTCATTGGAAATCAAAGATTCAAGATTGTTTATTGGTCACATGCATAGTTAGAAATTTTGACTCTGCAAATACATGCATTCGTTAGATCGTCTGACACATTTACTGGTTGCACCATCTGACACACATTCACGGATTAGCCCATCCAACACAAAGTCAGTGATGGATCTAGAGCTTCCAGAAGACCTAGATTGGCATTTTTCCATCACTAAACAATACGCAGTGAAATGTATCCTTTACTGCTACTTTTTGACTCTGCAAAAATTATGAAGTAAATTTTAAATAGAAATCTGGAATTTCCACACGGATAAAAAGGTAGAGGTAGAAATAAGCATTAATGTAAGTAAAATTTGAAATTTAAGAAACATAAATCTGAAGATTTGGTCCACTACGGTCCATTTATATCTTTTGTTCAGCTCCTGAAGGCCTCACCAATGAGAGGGTGAGATTCTCGCAGTCCACGGTGAAGAACATTCTGATTTTACATTTTAACTGTTTTCAATTAAAAGAAACAATGAAGTGAGATCAGAGGAATGTTAAGATTTTTCTGAAGGCCTAGAAGGTCCAGAGTGTTCTCCTCTGGTAATGCGGCGCCTCATGGTTGGAGCCTGAGTTTTCATTTCTGTAAGTGTGAGGGATTCTTGGCATGTTTGGGAGTGGATGGTTTGGAGGCATCCACAGTTGAACTCTGGCTTGGGTGGAGTGGAATTTGGCCTGGCCTGGTCTTGTGTGGGGTGTGTGTGTGTGTGTGTGTGTGTGTGTGTGTGTGTGTGTGTGTGTGTGTGTGTGTGTGTGTGTGGTGATGGTAGTGGTGGTGTCAGGGGAGGGGCCGTGGTTATGAGTAACTTTCTCCTGGTGCAGTGTTACCTTATAAGGACTTGCCTGGAATGCAGAGGACCTGTCCTGCGTCTCTGTCGCCGGCGGTCTGGCTTTCTTCTTTCCTCCCTCAGAAACTGAGCAGCACGGATATGTGCCAGAATTTTAAACTGTCACCATATACAGTCAAATAACTCTTTATATGGAGGCTCCCCTGGTGTGTGTTGGTGCTTGAGGTGTCAGGCATCATGCTGAGCTTTGTTTGGGGATCCTGTGTCTCGTAGAACCAAAGCTACTGTAATTTAAAAACATGTAATAATAAAAACCACCACTGGGGTTAAAAATGGCGCCACACGCAAACAAACATGAAGAACAAAAATAAAGATAGGAACCTGGAGAACTTTCAGGATAGTCTCCGCCCACAAGTGGATGGGGAAAACCAACAGAGGGAGGGGCTCCGGAGAGCGTTGGCACACCGAGAGAAAGAGCAGTAAACGGCGAGAGTGTGGGAGAACCAACACCGGTTCTAGACCGTTTTACACCAGTTATATTTACTGAAATCAGAGTTTACTGATACACTCTGAGTTCTGAGGCTAAACACGGGTTCTAGACTGTTTTACACCAGTTATATTTTACTGAAATCTGAGGTCTGAGAGTTAAACTGTGCAGAAGCCCTTTGACTGTGATGTGTGTGTGAAATGGCCTCCTTCCTCCATCCACTGGAACAGAGATGCATGAAAATGGTGACAGGAACAACTTCGGTTGCTTAAGAGATGCTGTAAAAAAATGAGCGTGGAGAAAGCCAGAGGCAGCCAGTGGCGATTCTATACCAACATTACCAGGGGAGTCGAGGTGGAGCCAGTGTGTTTTAGGGGGGCACATATAACGGCAAAACAGGTCAATATTTTAGTTTATACATTTTATTTTAGCTTTTCCTTTAATTTCATTACAGTTCTTTTTCACAGCATAAAATCACACGATCTTTTTAAATCACACCGTCATCATCTCACTGTAGTGAGGAGGAAAAATAGAAAGTTAGTCCATTTAGGCTCCAACTGTTCGCTTTTACAACCGGAGTTTACACTTCGTGCTGCTGGTCTTCAGGTTCTAGATAACAGCATGTGTGAGTAGTGCTTTAAGCAGTCTGTCTAGAACACACAGAGCGTTAGTTCCGTTCTTCGAGCAGCGCATGTTGCAATAAGAAATTAATATTTAAATCGTTGGCTGTTCAGTGCAGGGGCCATAACAGGGGCCAGGAGCAATTCTACAGTGGCCATGGCCCACGCTGGCCCCCATCTAGAACCACGTATGACTCCGGCCCTCCCTGGCTGTTTGGATAATAGCGAGTGTTCAGCGGGCCTTTGGCCTTTAACCCCAGGGCGTGTTGGGGCTGAGAGCAGGACGTGTGCAGGCTGCGAATGTGTGGAGAGATGTTAGCACTCCGGATCCAGTCACGCTGTCTTGGCTCGTCACACTCCCTTAAGTATTTACCAAGTGGGAGGGGAGGCCAGTTTTTTGCAGTACTTCTGTCCTCACCTTCCTAAATATGGGAAAATCAGTGCCAAATATCCTCTGAGACGACAGGACATGAGAAATCTCTCCAGAACGCTTTCCTGTCAGTGAAAACCTCTTAAATTTAATCAATAGATACACACTACCAGTCCAATGCAAGTTTTTGCACGCCACTTTTTTTTTTTACCACTTATCTATTTATTTAAGATGTCATTATGTAAGATTATTATTATCTACTAATAATAATAATGCATTTTATTTATAGGCACCTTTCAAGGCACACAAGGACACCTTACAAGAACAGGAAACAATACAATGTAAAATTATAAGGATAAGGATATAATAAGGATTTGTAACTTATTTCTAGATGCTTTTGGTTATTTGTAGTGATTTTATCTCAGGAACCGGTTGAAATAATGCATGAGAAAAGCAAAATAAGAATAAAATCACCCAGAACAGGCAAATAATGCCCACAAATGAGTTATATATCCTCATAATATTCTTGGAATGATCTCAGAATGAGAAATATTAGATTTATTAACCTGATTTTGCGATGAAGGCACTTGCCAAGATGTCATTTTTCACAGCGTGTGGGGGTTTAGAGCTGAAGGTTCTTTGAGACGATCCACAGTAACAGACCAGCGTAACTATAAAAGTCTTTTAAATTTATTTTCTGGTCTCCTGATTTTGCAGGACCACCAGTCTGGGTGGGTTCCACTCGGCTTTGCGAATATTTAGGGCATCTTTAGAAGCTTTTGAAGGAGTGCAAAGCTCATTTAGATACACAGAAAGGCCAACTTAACCATCAAAATGGTCTTCCAGACACAAAACGGACTGTTTACATTTGACCTTTTGGCTGAAATGTGTTTCTGGGGCTTAAATTTTAATTCATCTCCAGATTTGATTGCATTTTTTATTCAAAGTATGAACTGTTTTGCCTCCAAAAAACAAACAAGTGACCCGAAATCAGCTCCTTTCTGACACTGTGTGCTCGACTCAGCTCCCTCAGGCCTACAGTTAAACAATCCTGAAATAAAGGAACGGATTCCTGTTGTGATTGAATTTCACACTCTGAAGAGAATGGAATCAAATGTAAGAGAAACGGCGAGTTATTGTATCGGGAGCTCAGAGCTCCGGTCCATATGGAGCAGGTTACCTGAAGACTTCAAAGCAGAGAGAGGAGCTTTTTCCAAAGGGAACGCTGAATATTTTTCTCTTTCTCTTGAACGGTTTCACACACCGAGGCAGATCAGAAGGGAAAAGAGAAATGTGGAAATTAAATCAGTCTCAATCAGTCAGGTGGGGGCGGGGCGGCTTCACCCACCACGTTTTTTTTCCACAGCGCCTGAGAGGCTCGACCGCATATGACCCTTTCGCCTCTGACGTCTGTCAACGTGCCTAATGTGTTCAGGCTGGGCCCTGAGCCCTGACTCCTAACCCCGGGGATGTCATTACAGCTCCAGGCCGTTTCAGCGCTTGCCCCCACCCGATCGCAGGGGTGGTGGACCGCGAAGATCTGATCTGATTGCTGTGAATTTACGGTGCCTTCTGAGTTTCAGGGTCTCGTGATTCAGTGATTCCCATCCAGGACACAGTGACCTGACGCTGGACATTTCAGGGTCTTTTATTCAGAACGGCTCAAAGATACCTGAATGGGTAAATGACTGGCAAGTCAAGGCCAGAAAACCTGAGAGCGGTTTGAGGAAAATGTAGAGTGTGTGTGTGTGTGTGTTGTGGGGGGGTTGGTAGCTCTGGTTGTTAGTACGTGTTGAAGTTGAGAAGGGTGTCAAATTTATTGCCATTTTGCTCATTTTTGCCGAAGTGCATTTTGGAAAAATGAGCCGCAGGAGCACTGACAGGAATTTAGTGTGGCATATTCCACCCCTCTCTCTCTCTCTCTCTCTCTCCTTCTCTGTCTCTCTCTGTCTGTACTCTGTACTTTTCTTGGTGACCTTTAAAATCAAACACAAACTCCTGGTTGAAGAAAAATATACACTACCAGGAAAAAACTATTTACTAGAAATACACTCAATATTCCTTACTAACAAATAAATTTACAGTTTTTTCACCATTAGAATATGACTAGAATATTCCCAGAAAATGTCATATTTTTATTATTCATCACTACTGACCTACAAAAAGCCCCCTAATATAAAGTGGACCACCAGACCAGTGTTAGATATTAAGCTCACAGTGTGGACAGCACAAAATCTGTATCTGTATTTAACCCTTTTACCAAGTAGTCAGGAACACAGTTGGGTGTGTGGGGGATGATACCTTACTCAAGGGTACCTCAGTGGTGCCAAAGCAGTCCTGGGATTCGAAGACACAGCATTCTGATCACAGCGTCAAAGCCCTAACCTCTAGGCCACTTTCGACCCCCACAAAGTCGACATCGTTTCTCTAATCACAAGCTTTACTGGAAAAAACTGCAATGCGAGCGCCAACTACTCAGAGGCGAACTTCAGAAGGAACCGGCTACTAGATGGTTCGACTAGACTTTTGCCCGGCAGGCATCGATGAATTAAGTGCCGAAACAGTACCGAGTGCATTTAAAGTTAAAGGACAATCTAGAATTTGACTCTGTATCAACAACAACCAGTTAATAGGAGTCAGACCTGCACTGTTACAGATTCTCTCATCTTAGAAAGGAAACTACAGTAACCCCCTCAGTTTTACGCGGATCAACATAAATTTTTTTTTAGAACAAAACTATATTACCGGCACCAGTTCAGCAGTGGCAGAAATACACTGAAAAGTTGTCAACTGCCATTAAAAAGAAGAAGACGACGAAGCTGCTGCAGCATGTAGCATGACTGCTCCGTGTCTTTTCCTCGTATTTTAGTGTTTAAACCCCGCCCCCCTTTTTCAACAGTTATCTCAGTTTATTAATAAGCTGTGCCCTGTCTAAACATGTGGGTAGAGAGATTAATTTCAACCTTTCTTTTGTGTACGAGTCTTTGCACACTGCTAATGCTGACCGCTAAGTTTTCTGACTCTGATTATTTACTGACCTTTACGTTTTCTTTAAGGGTAATGCATTAAACTGAGTTTAAACTGAAATTAAAGTGTCCTGGGAGCAGATTTTGGGGCAGATTTTGGGTTTACACTATAAAAATAGGCATTTTTAGGCATTTTTTAACCAAAACACAATAACCCATTTTTTTTTTTTATACATGGGTGCTCTTGGAACGTAAAAGCGGAGGATTACTGTATAGTTGTTCACTCAACACCATTTTACCAGTTTACGGAGTATAAAAATCTACAGAAATAAATGGATAAGTGGTAAAATCCTGTAGTACTGGTGGTATGAATGAATATACATGATTGAGATAGCATAGTGGATAACACCGCTCACTTCCACCTGGCAGACTGGGGTTCTGCTCCTCCTCCTCGGCTTCGCCATACTGTACCAGTTGGATCACATTTCTTAACATCTGTAGCAAGAATAAGCCAAAAGCCTAAACTATAAACTTTAACATATTTCTTCATTCAACAATTCAGCATGTGGAGTAAAACAGGATCAAAGCTGGTGTCCTCTTAGTGACAGGCCTCCATATACTGCTGTTTAGAACAGCACCTGATCACTGAGCTCAGAATTGATGTCATGCATCCAGGCCACACACCCCGATGCTCTCTGTTTCCATCTAATGTCCATTGCGCCATATACTGGATATGTAGAGCAGATGTTTTTAGAAGAAAAAAAAATCCAGAGAGAGCCCTGTTTACAAAACCATATGGCTCTGGGTCTGTAATCAGCCTGTATGTAAGCCTGGTGCTGTAATCTAAAAGCTCTGATCACAATAGGGCTTTTCCTGTGTAGTTACTTTAATCTGGCCATAACGTTTGATACATTTGATGCACACAACTTTGGGCCGTCACTGTAGATTGGTAATTGGGTAATCTAGCTGTCATTTCGATTAAGGGAATGATCATATTCATGCAATTTCTTACCACACACATTTAGTTTTCACTCTATGAAAGTAAATGGGAAAGGTTTCCTCCATTTCTAATGCACACAATTGAATGGCAGTTCTTCCTCGTGGATAATCTGCAAAATGTAACTTCATAATGACCCCTGCTATCATTCAAATTGCAATGTCAAGACAAGTAGATTTTATTGTCATTTCTACCACATACACAGTACATAGTAAAAATGAAACGACCTTTCTCCAGGACCATGGTGCAACACAAGAGCAGAACAGAACAGAACACAAGTGCAAAACAGGACAGAACATGAGCAACAATACCTCTAAACGAGACAGGACAAGACAATGTATTCAGTAGACTGTGCTGTATATTTTAGTACTTACAATTGAGTAATCAGTTTTATTCCAGTAATTATGACAGCCCTAGCACAGAACATGCCATGAAATATTGTTATGATCCAACAGTTCTGGAGGACATTTATACCACCAGTAAACCTTCATTAGTAGTCAGTTTCTGACCTCAGAGATGCTCTGGGCTGAACATGAAAGTGAACATTGCTTCATCAGTGGCCCAGCTTCTATCACTTAGCTACGTTAACATCACAGCTCCAGTGCTAGAAGCAAACATGTCTTAGACGATGAACTGTAGTTGGGATAAAATAAAACTAATTTGATAACTTTTCCATATTTTGTGAAATTCAGATGATCTCTTTTTAAAGATACTTTTGGAGATTCAAGTCTACACGAATCAGAATTTATGGTTTCCTTCTATAATGTGTATTTAGAAAACAGTATCTGTCACAAGATTGTATTCATTCAAACATCGACTGCACTAAATGTCCTGTGGTTTTGTTGCTGTTGTGTTTATCTTGCTCTCTTCACACTCTGTGTATTTTGTCCTGTCTATTCTGTGTAATCCTGTGGGTCTGTTTTTGTTATTGTGTTGCACCATGGACCTGAAGGGACTTTGTTTCGTTTCACTGTGTAAATGACTTAAATGATATTAAATCTACTTAAATGACTTCATCTGGAACAAGACAGTTAATGAAAACTATGAATTCCTCATGATCTGATTTGTTTGTACATGTTTTGCATCCCTAAAGAACTGGGCTCCCCCCGGGATCTAATAACCAGTGATGTGACGGAGAGCAGCTTCATGGTGTCCTGGTCGGCTGCTCCGGGGCGAGTGAAGCAGTACCGAGTTCGCTGGAAGTCCCAGTTCAGTGACGAGTCAGGAGAGAAGATGGTTCCTGGAGACATGACCAGCACCCTGCTGGAGGGCCTGAGCTCAGAGACACGATACCAGGTGTCTGTTTTCGCCTCCTACAGCCTCGGAGAGGGAGAACCGCTGGTGGGAGAGGAGACCACCGATGGTATGTTTTAATTCTTACACACAAAAATAATCTAAACGAGGAACATTTCACTGAAGGCTGCACGAAATCTACATAAGCCTTTCATGATTAAACCTTTATAAACATTTATGTAAGTCTATTCCAACTAGCACTGTCAATTTACATATTAACAAATTAATTAAATAAAACCATCATCCCATTGGCTGTTAAATCTTAACTCTACTGATACACATTATAATTATAATTTTACTAGGTGGCTTTTTGTAGGTCAGTAGTGACAAATTAATAAAAAATGACATTTTCTGACAAATAAAGGAATCCAGTCTGTATTTCTATAACAAGCAAATGTGAACAGTCTTAAAGTCAAAATGCATCATTAATCGCATATTCAACCTCTTCTTTTAACCCTCCTTACTGGTTGATTTAATCCATCCGTCCAAAGTTGGACTGAAATTCAGACTTTGTCTTGAAATTCACCTTTTTGATCCTGTAAAATATCTGTAAAAACTAAAAACATGAGCGTTAATGAAGGATCCGCTTCTGTGGAGAATGTGGAGATTTGGGCTCCAGGCTTTTTGCTGTATAAAATAAGGTTGGCGTCACTGTGCTGGGGTGATTGTTCCTCAGCGGAAAAACTGAGATGACGTTTGTGGCCCAGCAGCACTGGGTGGTGGTGGTGGTGGGGTACCGTCACAGAAATGGAGTGAAGGACTTTTAAAGCCCTGCATCTGCGCTCTGCAGCCTGTAATTTGGGCCGTATGTCAGAGATGGTGGCTAACAGGCTTTGGACACGCTTAGTTTGGGCTTCTCCAACTCCTCTCAGACACACAGCAGGAGGGAGAAATCCAGACGCTTCACAAAGGATTTGTTGACAGTTTCAAGATTCAGGATTATTTTTTGTCACATAAACAGTAATCTGCAGTGAAATGTGTCTGTGAAACTGTGAAATATAATTACAATAAATTCGAGAAAAACCTAAAGGCTAGACCTTAGTAATCAGAATATGTAGACAAATCTAAAGTTAGTAGAATAGAGTCTGTTTACTTCTGATGGCTTACACAACAGACAACAAGTGAGGTAGAGAGGCAGGTGAGATACAATGAGGTGGAGAGGTAGGTGAGGTACAGTGAGGTAGAGAGGCAGGTGAGGTACAGTGAGGTAGAGAGGCAGGTAAGGTACAGTGAGGTAGAGAGTTCAGTTGTGGGTGAGGTACAGTGAGGTAGAGAGTTCAGTTGTGGGTGAGGTAGAGTTCACACTTGTGGGTGAGGTTCAGTGAGGTAGAGAGACAGGTGAGGTACAGTGAGGTACAGAGGCAGTTAAGGTACAGTGATGTAGAGAGGCAGGTGAGGTACAGTAAGGCAAAGAGACAAGTGAGGTACAATGAGGTACAGTGAAGCAGGTGAGGTACAGTGATGTAGAGAGACAGGTGAGGTACAGTGAAGTAGAGAGGCAGGTAAAGTACAGTGAGGTAGATCAGTTGGTGAGGTGCAGTAGGTGAGGTACAATGAGATAGAGCAGTAGATGAGGTAGAGTAAGGTAGATCAGTAGGTGAGGTACAGTGAGGTACAGTGAAGCAGGTGAGGTACAGTGATGTAGAGAGGCACGTAAAGTACAGTGAGGTAGATCAGTTGGTGAGGTGCAGTAAGGTAAAGCAGTAGGTGAGGTATAGTGAGATAGAGCAGTAGATGAGGTACAGTAAGGTAGATCAGTAGGTGAGGTACAGTGAGGTAGATCAGTAGATGAGGTACAGTAAGGTAGATCAGTAGGTGAGGTACAGTGAGGTAGATCAGTAGGTGAGGTACAGTGAGGTAGAGAGTTCAGTTTGTGTTGTGATGAACAGGTAAAGTTGTATGTGGTGTCCTGGTTAATAGTCTGGTGTTCTGAGGACAGAAGCTCCTCCTGAGTGTCTGTTTTGGCTGTTAAACTCCTGAAGTGTTTGCCTGATTCCGGGACAGTTTCTGCGTGAGGTGGGTCTCTGATGGCCCCATTTTAAGGCTTTCATATCTCCTTGGGCGTCTTGCCTTTGTTTCCTTCTGAAAGTGTCTCTGTGCTGGATGTGTATTTGCTGGCTGGATGCTGAAGGACCCGCAGGTCCACTCAGGTCACTCAGCACATTGCGAAGTTGGACAGTGGCGAGTTTTCCATTCGTAAAAGTCCTCCCAGTAAAGTCGGAGTATTTTCTTGGGAGCAGGAAGAGTTTGGATGGGACTGTTTTCGTACAGCGAAGCAGATGAAGAGATGAGAAATAAATTCGAAGCTCAGTGTATTTTATTAATATGCTTATTTAACAGGAACAGTCCAGTTCATTGTCCCAGAAATGAGTTTCAATTTGTGATTTTCAGAGACAGTTTCAGAGGAACACATACACACACAGACTATTTATGTCAGAATACAAACAATAAAAATGCTAGATATTCTCACTAAATCATAAATCAAGTTTATTGCCCCTATTTTTCATTGCTTCCTCCAACCTCTACTGGCCACATTCAAAAGAACACAATTAGAGTACTCATATACTATTTTATATATACATATTTTCCTTTTTTCCATCTGAACTTTGTATGACTTTTATACCAAAATCGCAGTCTACAACATAACCTGCGTATCAGTGAACAGGACTAAAGACTGTCTTTGTGATATCACAAAAACAATGAACTGAAAATGGGCTTTGTTGCAGCTTAGTTTGCGTAAATGGCTTGTATGGAATGCAGAGTGAATGTTTCTCTTCGAAACAATGTATATATACTGCTTCAGACCACATAAGAAAATTAAGAACATCTTGGTTTGGTTTTCATGATACAGGCCCTTGTAAGTGTAATACAAATAAGGATTTCCATGAGAGACGCCCTTTAAAATCAGTGTAAATATGAATCCTTAATTTGATTAATATCCAAGTTGATATTAAAATTAGAACAATACAAATGAAAATGATTCCCAGGACACAGGCCCTTTAACATCAGTGTCATACAAATGTTAATATGTTGCACTCGTTTTCTTTGAACGCTCTTTGAAACTCTTTGTTAGTCTTTGAAACAATGTTTGAATGTTTTTTTTTTTATTTCTCTCCAGCCTCTGCTGCTGCTAAATCTCTGAGGGTGTCTGACGAGACCGAAAGGACGATGCGGGTGTCGTGGCAGGCGGCACCGGGGCGAGTGCTGAGCTACAGGGTGACCTACTCGCCCCAGTCGGGTGGCAGAGAGCTCGTCACTAAGGTGTCACACAACATCACCTCGACCGTCCTGAAGCGGCTGCAGCCCATGACCACCTACGACATCAGCGTCCACCCCATCTACAAACGCGGAGAAGGAAAAGCAAGGCAAGGAGTAGGAACAACACGTACGTCTGGCCCATCATTCCAGAACATGAGTCACAGACCTGCTACTTTTACTGTGGGAATCGTGTGTGTGTGTGTGTGTGTGTGTGTGTGTGTGTGTGTGTGTGTGTGTGTGTGTGTGTGTGTGTGTGTGTGTGTGCTGACAGAATGGAATACACTGTTTATTTAACAGATCTGCACATCATTCTCGCTGCCTTCTCGCATCATATTCACTAATATATTCACTACTTTGTTATAGATTTAAGAACCTACTATGAAACATTGTAATTCATCAATTTCATTTTCTAGGGCTATACTCAGGGAATACTCAGATATTAGTTCATTATGTTGGTATTTGTTCTGTCTTTTTTTAAAACTACAAAACTTGTAGACTAAAATACATTGTTATCAGCAAAATTTTGGTTTGTGGATTTTCACACAGCCATTCCCAAGGCATTGAACATTGAAATAGTTTTTGTCAAGTTAACACAATATTTAAAAAAAACTCTTTTCTTCACATTAACTTTACTCACATATTATTATAGCCGAGGCTTTTTAGAATATAAGAGTATTTGTCTTATAAGAGTAAGATGTAGCAAATTGCCTGTATGTGCCAGAAAAGACTCGAACCCCAGAGGATTAAGCTTCACTGGCCACAAGGAATGCCATGCAATTTTGTGAGGCTGTAGTTAAATGTTTGTAACATATCAGTTATGACTATTCTAAATAAGCAAAATCGTTTTTGGATTTTTCTTTCACTTAATCTACTCTGAATGCCGAAAATACAGGCAGAATTTTTGCACCAACGAGCAAAATGTGAAGAAATGAAGGGGGCACAAGACTTCTGCATGATACTGTAGACACCAATTGGTGAGCTTCCATTGCTTGCTAGCTACACGAGCCCCACTGAGAGGCAACAGGGGGCACTAGTCATGAGAAATTTAAATTCAGATTTGGAGATAATGGGGAGTTTGTTATCTTGTTGAGTTGATGTGAGACTGATAATCGCTTGCATGTGTCTCTCTCTTCTCATGCAGTGTCGCCTTACAAAGCACCAAGAAACCTGCAGACGTCTGAACCCACCAAGACCAGTTTCCGCGTGACGTGGGACCCGGCGCCCGGCAACGTCCGCGGATACAAGGTCACTTTTCACCCCACAGACAATGAGGTGAACCTGGAAGAACTGGAGGTGGGACCATATGACAACACGGTCGTCCTAGAGGAGCTCAGGTAGGGCAGAAAACAATACAGAGTTTAATCTAGTATGAATCAGCAGTGCTTGGTTTTACAGCCTGACAGTAATTGTGGGGGATTTTATTCCAGTATGAATCTGCAGAGCATGTTTACACTCTGACAGTAATAACTGTGGACTGATCTCGATCCAGTATGAATCTGCAGAGCATAGTGTTTACACTCTGACAGTAATAACTGTAGAGGGATTTCAGACCAGTATGAATTTGTAGTTTATAGTTTTTACAGTCTGACAGCAATATCTATAGATCGATTGGTCTTGGTAACTGGATGGTTTTACTAGACCTATTCCAATTTCACCTGTTAAAAGTCATGGCCATGTAATGTGTTATGATGGAACGCGGTGCCTTTAACATAATATTGACATGTACAGTACTGTGCAAAAGTCTTAATCCACCTCTCATTTCTTCATATTTTGCTTTGGATCTCCTTGATGGTGCAAAAATACAATTTTTTTTCTGTCAGACTGTCGGATCTCTGTCACACCGAGGAGATTAAATTACAGAAATGTTTTACTGACAGGCTGCAAAGTGTCTAAAGATACAAGGAGCCTAGAAAAAAGAGCTCCACCCACTCAGCATTCAGCACCACCAGTATACTGATCACCGCCTGATCATCTGGAATCATCTGCTCCT
>JBBJLR010010663.1:0-13731 GCA_037577145.1 Brachypetersius gabonensis
TGTGTGTGTGTGAGTGTGTGTGAGTGAGTGTGTGTGTATGTGTGTGTCTGTGAGTGCGTGTGTGTCTGTGAGTGCGTGTCCGTGAGTACGTGTGTGTGTGTCCGTGAGTGCGTGTGTCCGTTATTGTGTGTGTGTCCGTGAGTGCATGTGTGTGTGTCCGTGAGTGCGTGTGTGTGTCCGTGAGTACGTGTCTGTCCGTTATTGTGTGTGTGTCCGTGAGTGCATGTGTGTGTGTCCGTGAGTGCGTGTGTGTCCGTTATTGTGTGTGTGTGTCCGTGAGTGTGTGTGTGTCCGTTATTGTGTGTGTGTCCGTGAGTGCGTGTGTGTCCGTTATTGTGTGTGTGTCCGTGAGTGTGTGTGTGTCCGTTATTTGTGTGTGTGTCCGTGAGTGCGTGTGTGTGTCTGTGAGTGTGTGTGTGTGTGTCCGTGCGTGTGTGTGTGTGTCTGTGAGTGTGTGTGTGTGTGTGTGTTTTGGTGTTGATCTGATGAGCTGAAGCTCAGATGGGCATCAGGGGGTGACTGACTGACTGACCTATTAAACCAGGCCTGTGTTTGTTACCTGAGAGGTTTAAGGAGCACTGCAGGTGCACTGGACCACCTGTTCATTTATTTAATTTCCAGTCAAAACAACCATTAAGTACAAATTATTCATTTTTTCCCGGTGGTGCTGTGGTGGTCCTATTCCAGTAAAGGATGAGATACAAAAGGGCTTACATGAGTAGTAGGAACAGATGTGCTCTGGTCAGCAAGTGTAAAATGGCCAATAAATGAAAACAATTCACACAGTGTTTCTGTTCATTTGTGCACCTTCTGTGCTTTAACATGCATCTTAAAATTCATTTAATGCTGAAAATATGACACATATCACTTACAGTAGTAGGATTGTTTAAAGTAGGCAAAATATTTGTACCTGAGAAAAATACATTGTATTGCATTAAAATGAGATTTTTTTTGCAGTGTGCATGAGATATCTGGACATTTTTGCTAATTGTTTTTGCTTGTTTTGCTTACTTCAAGAAATTTAGCATAATTTTGCAATTCTTTCAACATTTTTTCTCAGGTTTTGCATGTTGCTTACTTTTGGCTTTTGCAGTGTGGTGCAAAGACATTTGAATACATATTTTCTGATGTGTGTCTTTACTAAATTTGTAAATTCTCAATTTTAATTGTGCAAGAAAACATTTATCAGCAACAGAGCTGGTGTATCATATATAGCTTGTATAGATTGTATAGATATAACTAGTATATAATTATATAGTTATTGCCTATAACTAGAATAGTTATACGTTTATGGTATATAATATATAGTTTTGTTATGACATATAACTTATACATGAGTTGGTTTAAAATGAAAACAACTGATGCTGTGTTTGTCTATCAGCAAGAGAACAGTGAGAAAAAGAAATTTAATTAAAATGCAGAGTTCAGTTTGGTGTTTCGACAGCTTGTCAGGCTTTAATAATTCATTGTTTGGTGAGGTCCTGGGGTGTGTAATGCCACGGACAGCAGAAACTTGTGAGGTAATGGGCAGATCTGATGGCTGCAGCCGGGGTGTTGGGACGAAACTGAGCTGCTGGTGAAATGTAACAGTGATCATCAGGTCCAGTATAAGGAAATTGAGCCACAAACACATAGTCATGTGCCAGCACTTTAGACAGGATTGACAAGAACTTTAGTCCACTGACAGCTCCCCTTTAAAAGAGTTCCTAGAAATGACCACATGGGGTTAAACAAAGGTGACGGAGAGTCAGTGATCCAAACCGCACAGATCTGACAATTAAACTGGTGTACAAGTAGGTCAAAGCTCTGTAGAAGGTATCCATAAATTATCTGCACTCAATGTAAAACAAACCACAATAGACTGAACAAGCTGTCTGTGAATGCATTAGTTTTAGTGACACCACAATTGCACTGCTATATTAACACTGGTCACAAACCTCATCAAATTTCCAAAAAAGAAAAGACATTTTTCATGGGGGGTTTCTTATGAATTCCTAATTGGATAACCGTTTTAGCTCACATATCAATATAATCACCTTCAAGTTCCAATACCAACATATCAGCATGTTGGTACAAATTATTTAGACCTGTGGTCATGTTGCCAAGGTCAGTAAAAGAACAAACTGTCACCCTAAGCTGAGAGGAAATTGGTCTGGATGGTTAGGTGAAATCCAAGAATCACCAGGAAAATAGTCTGTCTTGAATTGGAAGCTGTTGGATCACCAGTGTCACAGTCCACCCTCGAGGAAATCTTACATTACCATAGGCTGAGAGGAAGACATGTGCTCCAATTTTCAAGTTTCTGGCTGATACATGGACAAAGAAAAAGCTACGAGGAGAAGAATGAAGGCTTTCAGTCTAAAGAACGCAGTAACAGGTGTGAAGCATGGTGGTGGTAGTAGCCTCTTGCTCAGGGGCTTTAAATGTTATGCTTGCTAGATGTTTAATTTTGACCCTGTTGTTGTTTTCAAACTACCCACAAAAAATTCATTTTTGTAATAATGAAATATAGGGTCTAATCATTCTCAAAAATAATTAAAAAACATGGTTGTATGTACATTTCTGGCCATGACTATTATAATCTCCAGGTCAGGTCTAGATAAATCTAATGTAGCGTTTTCTCAAGTATTCATATATTTATTTTACTGAAAAAATAAAAGAGAATCCAACAGTTGTTTTAAGCTATACAGATTTTTTGGCCCATTTTTTTGTCTTTTAGACTATTGTTCTTGTCTCAATGTTAATCAGGTGGGATCTGTGCACCCATTGGACTTGTTATACAGCATTAGTGTTAGTCTATAAGCACCGTATGTTGTATTTTTATTGTGCTCAGGTCTTTATGGTGCTGACCCATTGATCATTCCATTGATGATCTAACAGTCTACAGCAAGTTACCTAATGCCCTCATTCACTGTACATGGGGCAAACATTTTCTCATTTGCACTTTCTCCTCAATTTCCACTGTTAACAACTGCCGGGATCTGTGTTCACAGTTTACACGGTCAATAGTTTAAATAGCCACTGATGCTAAAGACTTTATTGTCCTCTTGTCTCATTTCTACCTTTCTGTATTTTCTGCCTGCAGTCGAGTACTTACTGTTTGCACTGTTTATTATAGGTCTTCTATTTTTATATAATACATCATCAATGGGATTTTTATAAAAGACTTACAAGAATATTTAGTTTTTAATAATTGCTTGTATGGGATTTATTGATTTAGTATGTTCCATTTTTTTCTGTATAGGCATTAGCTATTTATTTTTCATTCTCTTCACTCTTTTCTCAACAAAGTGAACAATATATTTTTTGTCCTCCCACCAAGTGAAATGATGTGTTAGCCTCCAAATAGGGTAATTGACCTGTTTCTCTCTGAGATGTTTATAGGTCACTTTCTGCAAGTGTTGAGTCTTCTCTGCATATTTTTATTCTGTCTAATTGGTGACATGACAGTCACTTGTTGCTGTAATCGGCAGTTCATGTTGAAAATGAATGGCGACCGGTCACTGTGTTGCTCTTCTATGTTGCTTATTTGACCACAGCAGAAGTCTTGAGTCAAGTCTGTGCAGTTCAGGTCAAGTGTGGTTGTGAATGCTGTGTTCTGGAGTAACTGTATTTAGTTCCTCACAGTGAGGCAAAGAAATGAAGTTTGACTGTTCTTGACAGCAGCTGAGATTTGTTATAATCTAATGCAGGAGTATCAGTATGTAACCTTACACAGAAATTAAACAATAGCAGCCGGCTAACTGGCTGACTGCATAATACATGAGTTCCTGTCACGCAGATCTCACTGTACCATCGCTCCCCTGTAACTGTTAAAACTTTTATGACTGTCGTCCCCTTGTAGTAGATCGGGTGGCTCCGAACTGAATCAGATCAGAATTGTCACGCCATGGCTTTCTTGCAACAGTGCTCCTCCTGTGTGTTGGATGAGAAGCTCTCACTTCAAAATCTGAAAAGTGGCCACAATAAGTCAGCGGAGGATGGGGTGCCCATTAAACTTTCAGGCCGGCTTAATAAGAAAGGTGAGCCTGACACTCCTTTCTTGGTATGAATTTTTTGGTGACAATGAAGCGAGCAGCCATCAATTATTGACTGGCAGAGCAGCAGACAGGTAAAAGACACTGTGTTGAGCGTTTGTGTCTGCAACTCATTGCCACAGCAGAAACGACACCCGCAGCTGTCAACAGAGCTACTAATTGCCACCCCGGTCACAAAAGAAATTTGGCCAACAAGGCTCCTGCAGGTCACTCTTTTGGGGGCCTCGGAGAGGAGTGGTTTTCAGCTCATTTTGAAAGCTGGGTTTCAATTACAGGCCAATAACCCGCGGCATGAGTCTCCGATTCAGCATTGCAGTGTCCAAACATGAGTCTCCGATTCAGCTCTGCGCTTTGTCCTTTCTTTAAGACTCCTCCAGCTCCCTCCAGGACTGTTAAATAGTAAATACTTGGCCCACATGTGCAGATACTATGTATCTGATACTGTTTACAGTCAACAGTATCAAAGTTGAGCCAGGCATGAAGGAGTACAGTAGGGTTTATAGTCATCATAAATATTTATCAGGAACAGTAAGTGAGGCTCTGTACTCTGACACTCAGGCCATTGCCAGTTGCAAACAATGTGTTCTACAACTTTTTTGCTGTTATCTTGCTTGTTTTGATGATATCAGACTTGAGTTCACTTGTACTCAATGAACCAAATGACTTGGCAAAGCTCTTCTAACGACCCTGTGTTGACTTTTCCGCCTTCTTTCTGGCAAGTGTCGTTTGGTAAGTGCCAATATTAGGATTAGGATTAGGATTTGGTTTCATCAAATCTCAAATGTAAAGGCATTTGTTTTGCATGGGATCTGAGAGGTTAATACATGGAAGCTTGCTCATTAAAACTTATTCATTATATATGCCTGTTTCATTTCATGCTTTTTCAGATTTCACTAAAACACTGTAAAATCTCAAAATGCCTTGGTTATGTGGTTTCCAACACTGTTTAACATGCTGTGCGAAAATGACAGTTAAGCTAATACTGCTTTTAGCTAAGTGACCATTTTCTATTATAGCTACAATGTCAGAAACCATTCAAGAAGTCAATTTGACATTGCTTTAGAACGTGATGCAGTTTGAAGCAAGTGTGGGATAAATGCAATGCATTGAATGGTGCTAGGTTGGCATCTATAAGCTTCCATTCCTCGTTAGCCACATTAGCTTTGTAGCTCCAGTGCAAAACTAAAGTTTTAAATACCTTAATCACAGTCACCTTTTAATGCATTAAGGTGTTGAAGCGTTTTGAGATTCTGACATCTTTAGTGACAGTAAAACTGAGTAAAACTCATTTTTTCTTATATTCCCCCTCTTTCCCTCTTTCTCTGATATTTCTGCTGATGGTCTCTACAGTGAGAAATAGTATCGCAGTCATGGCTGTCCTGCTCACATACCCTTGTTACATGACACCCCCTCTACTGTCCAAACAGTCAGCTCGAACCTGTCGTCTCTCCTTTCTTTCCTGTTTACAAGCGACATCTCCCGAGGGGTAGCAGTTCTGTTGTCTCCTCAAACTAGAGGTCCATGAGTGGCATCCCTGACCTCAGACACCCCACCTCCCCACAACAACAAGAAAAGGTCAAAACACCCTTTGTTGGTTTATTAACAGAATTGGCAGCTCATGTTCTCCTCCAAGCATGTTGAAGTGTTTAAATGGCAACGCAGGCAAAGCAGTTTGCAAAAAATAATAATAAATAAATAAATAAATAAATAAATAAATAGATAAACAAAGAAACAAACAACCACATGAAGGAATGAATAAATAAATACAAATGAATTCATACGTAAATAAATAAATTACATAGCGAGATACAGTACTGTGCACAAGTCAAAAGTCTTATTTCTTCATATTTTGCTTTCGGAGAGCCAGACATACCTATATTTTAATGTAGTCTCCAGGCTTCCTGAAGGACTTTCAAAGACTCATTTGCAGTCCGATCCCTGAACCTGACCAGTTTCAGAGGAATGTTTATTATTTGTTAAGTCACAGACTGACCCATGTGGGAATAATTCAAGCAAAATAAAACCACATAACCTGTGAAGAAAGAGGTGCAGATGGTTCCAGATGATCAGGCGGTGATCAGTATACTGGTGGTGCTGAATGCTGAGTGGGTGGAACACCTTTATCTAGGCTTCTTGTACCTTTAGGCACTTTGCAGCCTGGTGCAGTATTTGTTCCCATTTCTTTCATTTAATCTATTCAGTATGCCAATGATAAGACAGTTTGACAGGCATAAAGCAATTTTTTGCATCAGCAAGGCACTTCAAATATGTATAATAAAGAATTGTCTTTGGTTCTTTATGTATTCTAGATTTCTTTATCTCCTGACAGTTATAAGGTTTTTTCACTAAATGAGTTTTGTTCTCTTTATCCGAGACACAAGATGCAACATGGGTTTTTGGCATTACTTCATTTACATCTAGCATTTACCACTACACGCTTACTCATGGGTTCTATTTAGCAGTAAACCATCATGACCATTTAGTGGGTACAGGGGTGTAGCATGGGTCTCACGCCGGGTGTCGACAAGTATTTTTGGGATACCAAAACACACATGCGGCATAATAACCGCACAGCAAATGATAGTGCGCGTTTTAATGACTATTATTACATGATGCTGTGACCTGAAAGAGGTGATGTCTGTTAGGGTGTGACTCATAGATCAGGTGTCTTGTAAAATAGTATGGCTTGGGGCCAAATGCGCGGCATTGTACTTTTAAAGAGGAATTCAAATCTAGAAATGTATTATAAGTTATAAGCCATGATCAGTTATAATCAGTTTTAATCATCACAATAATAAAGTATGATGTGTGGTGCTGTCAGGTTCTGCAAAGCCGGATAGAAGAAATGTTTTTATCCTCTGGCTGGTGAAGATAAAACAACTCTTGAGTGTTTCGCTCCAAGTGAACCCTGATAGTCAGTAAGAATAGGGTCTTTCTAACATGGCGGGGAAACATCTCAGTGCTAAACTGTGCTTAGTTAAATTGTGAAAAACTGCACCGCTTCACCCAAAACCACCCTGTATATGCTTGTGTGTATTCTGTGATGTAATTTCAGTTCATTTCAGTTCCCTTCTCATCCCATCACTTCACTTTAATTATATTCATTTCAATTCAATTGAATTCTGTTCAGATCAATTTCCAGATATTTACCGCATGGAAGAACAACTGTACTCAAAATCATAGACCAAGTGGATTCTTCCTTACTGGCATCTTACTGGTTACCATAACAACAACACCACCACCAACAACAACAACAATCAAAGCTGATGGAAAGTTCTCTGGCTGACTTCAAGGTGAACTGAATTGTTTATGTTATCATCATTTTTCATTCTGACACTATAAATACGGGAATTAGATTCCACTAAGCTTTACAAAATGTATCCAATTTTCCCATTAAACATGTAATCTTTAGGAACATACTTGTCTGGAGTCTGGGAAATTGTTAGGAATGAATCATGAAAGGTGGGTCGTGTGATCTGAAGCTGTAAAATTTTACTGTGCTCACACTTATCATGAAGAGGAAAGAAAGTGAAATAAGTTGTTCAATGTGTATTTAGGGTCATGAATCAAGTTATAAAAACTTCAGAGATAATTAAGAAGCTTAATTAAGAGGAACAAATAATTTTATTGGCCTGTTGCTTGCCAAATAAGAACCCTGCACATACTGTTCAACATCAGGTCTTGCAGGTCACTGATCTTGACTTGTATTCTCCATCAGTTCACATAACATCTGTTAGCCTCACCAGGTATTCACACTCAGTAAAGTGTATGGGACCAATTTTAGAACATTCATATACACTTCATGAAGGCTGTCTTACTATAAAGTGGTTAAAAATAGTGAAAGTAGATGTGAATGAAGCACGTTGCCCGAAATGTACTAATTTTGGAGAGTCTCCTTAAAATGATTTGCTGAATGGAAACCAGTGATCATTGGTTGAGTCCATGTGCACTCACAAGAATGCATATTTTAAGCTGAATAAAAGTCATTTGTACTCCAAAGAAAGGACACTCCGTAGAATTATACAATATATAGACGAAAATATTAGGACACATCTGTTTTCCGTGCTTTGGGCTGGGCCCCTTCCTTCCAGTGAAGGGCACTCTTAATGTTTCAGCACACCAAGACATTCTGGACAACACCATGCTTCCAACTTTGTGGACACAGTTTAGGGAAGAAGCTTTTCTATTCCAGCATGACTGTGCCCCAGTACACAAAGCAAGGTCCCTAAAGACATGGTTGGATGAGTTCGACTCATTGACTGACCTGCACAGAGCCTTTGGGATGAACTGGAACAGAAATAGTGCCTGATCTCATAAATGCTCTACAGAATGAATGGGCACAAATTCCCACAGCAATTCCAAAATTTTGTGGAGAGCCTTCCATGAAGAGTGGGCACTGTTATAGCTGCAAAGGTTGATCAACTCCATATTAAAGCCTACGTATTTTAATGCAATGTTATTGAAGTCCCCGTTGGTGCAATGGGCATGTGTCCCAATACTTTTGTGCATATGGTGTACTCTCCCATTATTTGATGGTCTATTGCCACATTAATGTAGTTAATGTAGTTAAGTCTGTGTGGGCAGTTTTTTCAGTCTATGTGGTCTCCAACCCCGCTCCAGGAGAGCTGCTGTGCTGCAGACCCCAAATGTGATCGACGCAACATGATCTATTTACCCTTCAAAGCCATTGATTATTTGAATGAAATGTGTGGGTTATGGGCAGAAACTTCCAGAAGGAGGAACGCTGACCTCTGGTCTGTATGACAGACGCACTGTTTATTCCGTTAATTCTTTTTCTTGTGGAAACAGTCAAGATGATGGAACAATAAAAATTCTCCAGAAAGACTTGAATGAATGGAATAAACGTTCGTTAAAGTTAAGATTTTTTTTCCTACTCTTGCAAAGTTAGTGTTCAGTGTTTATTGTTAGTGTCTCGCAGGTATGAGGGTTTTTTTCTGATGACAGCAGTGATATGTGATATGTAATCAGGTTTTCCTTCCACTGTCAGGCTGGGTATCTGAATATTTACCATCACATCAGGTTCTAAAACATTTACATTTACTTTATGTCATTTTCTCTTTATGTATTTATTATTTATTAATTAATTCCTTTTTATTTTTATGTCAAAATTTTTTATTTCCTTCAGATGCAAAGTTATAACATTTTGTCCCGACAGCAGTGAAGACGGCCCCTCTTCTTCCAGGGAAAGTATAATCACTGCCCTTGTGGACTCTCAGCCACAGATGATGGGAATTGAGCTTTGGACCGATCAAACAGGACGCCTCATTATCACACTGCTCTTATTGCCTTCTTAAGCATATCCACCATCTGGGGTGCTGGAAACTGTCTCTGGCTTTGACTCTTTGCACCCGGCTGTGTCCTTGTGCCTGCATGGTGCTTCAGTCTAATAAAAGAAAATTGAAAGGGAAAGTGCAAGTCCTCTTATTTTTGGAGTTTGGAATTGCAATGAAACACTTGAATGTCTCACCAGTATAATAATTTCAAACCAAGAATTCCCTGAAGAAGAACGAATGACATAACTTTACATTCAACTTCTGTAGTCCCAAGGTTTACCATTTTTGCTCATTGCCTTAGTATAGCATAGATTTGTAGCATAAATATTACTTAGACAAGCGCCTGCCAGTACAATTGCAGGTTTTGATTCATTCAGTGGGAGAGCGTCACTTGAACTTACTATAACACTTATCCATCAAGGTCAGTCTCTCAGGTTTCCGCACCGCTTAGCCTATAATACTGTGTTTCCCGACCACGTCACTTTGCACTTTAACAGGTCGTGCCTGTCCACCGCATCGAGTGTTTTTAGTTACTGTTGAACCCACTGTTGGCCTTATTAGATTAGATTGCCTCTATCTCTGAATGGAAAAACCATCGCTTTATTGTGATTTCTCACTATTGCTCAGCTGCTGGTACCAGTGTGACGGTTCACACTTTGCCTTGAAACTGATATTCAACCAAACACCAGAAAACAATGTTTAGAATGTTTAACCTTTTATTTATTCATTTGCTTCACAGCATGTCTCTTGTTTGAGGTCCACATTTGGGAAATGCATTTGCAGCCTTCTCTTAGCAAGTATCCAAAAAACATTTCTATAAATTGTGCTTATTGTTCTCTGACGGGGATTCCAGGAGAAAAAAAAACAGAGAGGTGTTGAGAAGAGAAGAGCTGAAATCCGAACGGGACAGGTGGAGGCGGCAGCGGTCTGGTCATTCAGGAGAGAACCAAGGCCTGGAATTCTGTTAGAAAGGAGATACATTTCAGTCCCATCATGTGACCAACCCATGTTTTGCTAAAAGAAAAAAAAAAAATGACATGCATTCTTCGCAACCAGGTCGGACATGCTTATCCTATTCCGCTCAGTGGAATTTAGATTCCCTATGTAATGCTGAGATTCTGGTCTGAAGAATTAACTGTCATGCATTTAAAAGAATAAGGTGCCACAAAGGATTTGTTGCGTGTAGAAAGATTCACAGAGGAACCATTTGTGGTTCCCAAGAGATAAATTTCAACGGTGGTTTCAAAGGAACCTTTTTAAAAAAAACCCTCCATATAAATACAAAAAAGTTCTTTAGAGAACTGAACCGGTTCTTCTCTGGTGTCACTTAAAGACCCCATCATAGCTTTTTTAAGAGATTACTGGCTGGAATATGTTGCTACAGCTAATCAAATCTAGGAAGGTTGGAAAAATGATGTTGCTTTAGTAAGATGCACAAAATAAAATCCCCTAACACTGTGACCTTTCACATACACACAAAAGAAATATCGTTTGCTGTTTAAATTCTGAATTTTGTTGAATTATGTTGAATGTCATTTTTACTGGTAGCAGAAAAAGCTCGTCCTGCTTCGCTATGAAAGCAAACATCCTTAGGCTGAGCCTGGAAAGGAAGGGTCAGTTTAGAATACTCGGAAAAGACCTTTGCTATTAGGGTTTAGAACAGGTAGAGTGAAGTTCTGTTGAGCTTTTTGAAAACATGTCTATCTTTTCCCCTGATTTTACTTAATAAGCTCATTCCCTATATCCTATCAATTCTTCCTGTATTGTAGTGGTATATCATTTTACATTTAACTAGTGTCATGGCCATCACTCCTGTCTTAGTACACCGTGTTAGATGTGCTGGGACACAACACAAGTGTTTAGTCCGTCTTGCTTATAGTGCCTGGTAGCTATACTCACCCTCAGCTCCGATTTTTCCATCGCTGTCATCGTCAGCTGCTGATAGAAAGGCCTTGGTCTCTTTGTCGGTCAGAACACGAGCTCCAGGTGAAAACCTCTGCAGAAAGAATCTACAAACACAAAAGTCGTGTCAGCAAACTGCTGTAGCTCTTCAGGCAACCATAATGATGGAGAACATGAGTAATGTGTGCTATAGTGGTAGAGCATAGTCTTTAGTCTATGTTTTGTCAAGCCTTGAGAAGCTATGATTGGAGAACATCTCCCACTTTTGGCTCAGGGTTTTAAGCTTCAGGGAGGTTCTTGAAAAGGTTCTGATACAAATGGGAACGCACACACTGAAGAACCTTTTAAAGTCCTCTGTATTTCTCATAGTGGAGAAAAAATGCATTTAGACCTAAACTATGCACAAGTAACATTTGTGAAAGTATATTCAGTTTGTCTGTACTCTGCATGAAAAGAAATAATAGATCATCATACTTGAGCTCGTCTTCCTCGATAAAGCCGCTGCCATCGTTGTCGAGAATGCCGAAAACAGTCTTCACTTCTTGGGGACTTTTCTTGGTCAGACCACACAGTTGGAAGAATTTCTTGTGATTGAAGGAGTCTGGTGCTTTTTTGGCATAAGAAAACAATAATGAGTTTCGGAGAAAAACATTTAACAGTAATATTTCTTTAGATGTAATATTACAAAATGCGAAGCACAAATCTAAAACTTCTATACGCTTTAGCAAGATCTAAAGATCATAATGAGATCTAATCTTATCCGCGGAGCTGCATGATAACATTCGTTGATCGGGCTGCATTTACTCAGAGGAGGCCTTTACCCACAGCACTCATTACAATTTACTTATCTAGATAATGACAGAGCCCAGGCCAAGTGATATCGCCAGTAGTAAATCGATACCTTGGCAGTCCTTGATAGCACTCCCGATGGCATCAGCGGAAAGGATAGATGAGAGCGACATAGTCCTGAGGAACAACCGATGTGAATTATTAACACAATGCCAACATTGTTTTGGAAGCATAACCGTAACACAGCCATGCACGTCTGTTTCTATATCTCCGGGTTTCGGCAAAGCAATAGCAGACAATTTATAGAGCTGAAATATAAGTTTAACTGGTAAACACAGATATTTTCTTTCCACTATTGTATTGTTTTTGTTTTTGCTTTAGGTCAGCAGAGGCCACAGGAGCAGGAAACATGCAGGTGAGCTGGAGGGCGCTCTATGCGACAACCTGGAGAGAAAGATGGGTATTGCTGAATATCAGGACAGGGATGTGACTAATTCTAGCTATTTATTAAATAAAAAAAATAACAAATAAAGTAAATAAATAAATAGTTGACCTGAAATAACAAGTGCTACATCTACATCTTAAGCAGGTGCAGTGCTCAGGACTAGCCCAGTATGGATGGATAGGTAGATAAGCAGTATGATATGTCCTTAGATCAGAATCCTTGCTCGGAAATAAAAAGTGAATTCAAAATGGAGCTTTAGGAAAACAGCAGGCTTTGCTCGACACTGAGATGAAAGTTTTTCAAGGTGCCCTGTTATCTGATGCTCCCAATACCTGAAGCCACGCTACGTGTAAAAACAGCGACTGTGCAGAAAAGGAGAGCTCTCGTGCACGCGCACTTTAATGCACAAAGCTATGAAGAGAAAAAAAGAACAAAATAAAGAAAAAAAATACATCAGAAAAGGGAAGCAAGGGTGAATCAAAGACGCAATCTAGCGAACAGGAAAGAAATGAAGAAAGAAACAAAGCATCCAAAAAGTAGCTAAGCCAGCAGACGTGAAAAAAGAAAATAAATGAAAAAAAGGGGAAAAAAAGAAAGAAAGATAGAAAAAAAAAAGAAAGAAAGAAAGAAAGAAAAAGAGGGAAGTCTCGTGCAGGAGTAAAGGCTGATGAAAGCCCGCGCTCCTCTCTTACCTTGTGCGGTGTTCTCGTGCAGGTGATTGATCAGAGGAAGAGTGTGTGGTGAGTGCTGCCCGTCACTCGGGGGGTTTATATACTTCTGATCTGGGTGACAATGAGCAGCTCTTGAGTTACCTGTCTGAGGATCAAATTCAACCTGCGGGTCGCGGTTCCAGTTTCCTGCCTAACTAATTAACCTTTACTATTTATATCCAGCCAGAAGTGAGGCTGGACACGGGCTCGTCCCGGGACTCTTTTAAACCAATTATTAAATAATACGAGCCGTGCTATAGCGCTATCTCTTGTCGTTCTTTGCCATGTCCCTCCCATTTCAAGTCGCATTTCGTGCATTCCTGTACCTCTGTGAACCTGGCGCCCGCCCCCCCACACTGTATTCTGAGGACAGTTGTGTTCACTGTTGTGGGATTAGTCCACTCTGGAAACGACAGTAAGACGGTGTTATAGATAATGTTTTATACAGTAACCATAACTATTTTGCCTTCATGTTCACAATAAAATTCATTTAAAAAATATATACGTATTAACATTTTCTCAGACGGTTCAAATGGTTACATAGCATTGTGTCT
>JBBJLR010010710.1:3390-13729 GCA_037577145.1 Brachypetersius gabonensis
ATTGCTGTGAGGATTCGATTGTATGAGAGCGTTAGTGAGGTCAGGTACTGATGCTGGAACATTGCTGTGAGGATTCGATTGTATGAGAGCGTTAGTGAGGTCAGGTACTGATGCTGGAACATTGCTGTGAGGATTCGGTGTTCAGACACTCTGAACATCAATAAACTTTCTAACCAAACACACTAACATCAAATACCCCTTTATACACTGTATACAGCACCTTCACTCTCAGACTGTACTATGATTATTATTCTTATTATTAGTATAAAGAGGAAAGCAGAACACAATCCCCAAAAGCAGAACAAAAATGAGCTTGGTCAGGTCCGGTGGTCAGGTTGGAAAAAAATGGCTTATTAATTTCATTAATGCTAATTATTAGCTCCATTAATGCTACTTATTAACTTTGTTAATGTTCATTATAATTTTTGTTAAAGTTGATTATAACTTTGTTAAAGTTAATTGTAACTTTTTTGAAGCTAATGATGATCGTTATTAATTATCGCTTAATGGGTTAGTTACCTGTATTAATCCTAAACCTAATAATCAGTTATTATAATTCATACTTTATTGGTGACAGTAACTAATGAAATAATTAGTTACCGTATTTTGTGCTAACACATTATTTGCTTTGTTTATGGTAATTGCATCAATATTTTTTTAATAACTTATTCATGATAAACATTAACTTCATTAATTAATGCTAGTGTATTAATTTTATTAATTTTAAATATGGTAATGGTTTCAATAACTGTATTAACTGTAATAACTGTATTAAATTAACTGTATTATTAATTTAATATTATTTAATATAACATATTAATGTTATTGTCAATAATAATTAACTTATGAATATCTATGCCAGTGCTAATTAGTTCAATGAATTATTGCTGACTTATTCATGAATGCTGACATATTATGCTTATTAATGCTAACTTACCAACTAGATTCAAATGGATGTATAGAATATTAGTATTAATTAAAATGAATGTATATTAATATCAGTATCAGTATTCATTGCAATAATTATATGCCTATATTAATATTAGTGAAAAATAATGTATAGCTATACTAGTGTTAATTGAAATTAATTTATAGCTATATTACTATTCAGTAAAATTAATGTATAGCTATATTAATATTAATTGAAATGAATGTGTGGCTATATTAATATGAATTAAAATGAATATTTTAGCTGTGCTAGTATTAATGAAAATAAATGTATAGAATATTCATATTAATTGAAACAAATATGAAGATATTTTAATATTAATGACCAAGATTGCATATTTTTATGCATTCATATATTAAAATTAATTCAAATGATTGTATGGCTATATTAGTATTAACTGAAATGAATGTATAGCTGTATTAGTATTAAGTGAAATGAATTTATAGTGATATTTGTATAGCTGTATTAACTAATGAAATGCTTTAATGTTTAGTTTATTAAGATTATTAATGATCAGCAGGTGAGTCCATTAGCTTTATTAGAGTAAGCTGAGGTTATTTGTGTTGATGATGAAGGTGCTGATGGTGTGATATGATAATGTTGGGAGGAGGATGGACTGATGTCCCTCGTGATCCTCATCAATTAGGAGTCGTTAATTAGCATCTGAGAGGAGCTCTCCAGCCTGTCACTCCTGAAAACAGAAGATCAGGAGATGACGGTGAGTTTCCTGCTAACCCCTGTGGTGGACACCGACAAATTAGGGCCTTTTTTCTTTTTTTTTCTTATTCTTTCTCTCTCTTTCTTCCAAACCTGTGGAGCTACACATGTGGCCAGACATCAGACAGCATTCCGGGCCTCCAGCAGAGCCACCCAGTCCTCAGCCCCTTGAGAACCGGCTCTCCAGTGTTGTTATCATGGATATTCTATTTATTTCCATTGCTTGAAAAATCCTTTAAACATTTTTTTGTTTTATGAATTAGATTTTAGTTTAGCTCACTTTTAGTTTAGGTTTTAGTTTAAAAGTCCTAAAATCAACAAATCTAAGAAATGAATTATTAATTTAGATAATGACATGTATTTGAAACAATTATAAGAAAAATGTGAGTCCACAGACTTCAAAAAAGCCTTGAAAATGTTAACTGGCTCTTTTCCATTCCACCTTGAATAGTACAGTTTAGCTTGATTGCTCAAAACACCTGAGTGTAAAGTTAAAAGTTAAAAGTTGCACTATTTAAGGTGGAACAGAAGCTGACAAATAGGTTTTTCAGTCTTATCCAAAAGATCCCAAATAAATGAATGAATAAAATAACTATAATGCTATTGTTTATAAATGTGTAATGTTTGTTATTTGCTCAGAGATGGTTCATTTCCAGAATGTAAACAGATTAGCTTTGCTAATCTACAGGTAGCTGTTTCTTTGCACTGATTTCATAACTTTAAGTCTCTTGCTGTTAAATGGCTTTTCATGGTCAAAGAAAGTTGTGTCAAGTTTTAGTCTTATGAAACGAAGTGGTGCCCTCCTGAGGACAGTCAGGGCAGCTTTAGCGGCGTACAGTTCACACAGTTATTCAACTTTCAAGATGTTTTTCTCAATAAAATGTGGATTTTCTGAGAACATTTAACAGATTTCTGCCCTCAGTTCCACTGTTATCATTCATATATAGCTCATAATTCCTTTTAGAGTTTAATCTCAGTCTGTTGTGCTGCCTCAGCTCTCACTGGAGTGTTAGCATTTTATTTTAGGCACAGACATTAGGCCAAAATCTAAATTTAAAAAGAGCCCCAACCCCTTAAATTTCTTGTTGCTGAATGGAGTAAGAAGTTCTAAATTTGATCTAAAAGCACTCTAGTATCTTTATGTACCTCAGTTTGTCTAAACCATGTTTTTTTCAAAGTTGGTTTTGCTAATTTTGCTTCACCTGTAGTCACAATTTGTTCACACCTATAGTAGTCATACTGCAATAGTCGGTTTAGCATCTACACTCGTTTAGATATAATAATAATAATAATAATACAATACAATATTAAATGCATTATTTACTGCTGTAATGGCAAATATATTTCTAGAATAAGCTTTCCTATTCTAGGCCGGATAACAAGATTGTGTGATGCTTTTTGTTTTATACATATTTTTTAAATATTTTTTCGAGCATTTAATATAATAAATAGTCTGTATTTCATGTCTTGTGCCTATTTTGTGCACATTTTGTGCTCATTGTGTCTGATACCTGACTTGAGACTGTTTTGAAAGATTAATAAATATTAAATTTTCTATTCTCTAGAGGTACTTTCAATCTGAATAATGTTTACAACACTGTGTACAGATCATCTTAACTCTTTAAGAAGTTCCGCACCGCACCACTGCAGTATTTTTGGATATCACAGTTTCTTGTTTGAAACTTAGCTGGTACTTGAGTCATTTTTCATTGAAATATCATCACTTTTGATTCAGGATAGGCTGAAGGACGCCGCACCAGTGTCATAGTTTGGATGGGAGAGAGTATAAATTCTTATTCAGATGTAATTTAGACACCAACACTCAGGGTCCTAGACAATTTCTTCTACCAACCATAAAGGGGAAAAATATTTTCACATTTTCCTCCATAATTAAGTGGCTAAGATGTAAACAGTGAGTCAGTTTTTAATCTTGGAACCAGACCTCTGATTCTAAAATCTCCTCACAGAAAGTTTTTCATCAGATGGTTCTGGTTGCTGCCTGATGCCTGAGACATTGTTCTACCAGAGTACTGAGAAGATGTTGGTCCTAAAACTCAACTCATTCATGGTGGAGGGATACATGCAGGGCATCGTGAGGTAAAATAGTCCCAAAAGAATATAGATTTAGTTCAGATTCACTATTTTACATCATCAGCATCCATATAAACACTCAGAGACACGTGGAGCTTTACTGTGGGGACAGAGAGTAAAACGGCTGGATTTGTGTTGGAGACGTCTGGTTCCATTCACCTCCACTATATTAGTGTTGGAGACGTCTGATTCCATTCACCTCCATTCACCTCCATTTGTGAGAGTATGTGTTGATTACAGCAGTGTTTTTATAATTGTCTTCATTAAATACGACGTGATTCGGTTGATCACTAATCAGTACCTCATGAAGCAGAATGAGGTGCTTGTGTTGTGTAGGAATGTAACAGACACTGGACTGGAATGGTTGTCGCATGCAGACATGCTGATTTAAAAATAAATTGCAGTGCTCTCCTACAACATACAGTTCTGAGTGCTCTCAAGGGGCGAGCGAGGAAGAGAGAGAGACAAAACATTGCGTTACTAAATGACAAAAAAACAGTGTACACGGCATGTTAACACGGCATGTTAAAGTAAAGTAGAAAAAAATCACTAATTACATGTTTTAAAGTATGTTTGCTTGTGTATCCGCTGGATCTGTGTTTACACAGTGCTGTTAAAGTTTATAGCCTGTCCGCGCGCCTCCACACGCTGCCCGTCTCCATGGCAGCGGGACGCGCGAGCCTGGCTCGGCTCAATCAGCGGAACCAAAACAGAGAAGAAATCTCCACAAAACCAGAACAAACCATTTCCAAAACAACAGAAACCTCCACAGCACCAGAACAAAACGGCTTCAGAACAACTCCAGAACATCTCCGAACCAGCCCAGAAATAGCGGGACCAAAACAGAGAAGATATCTCCACTAAACCAGATCAAACCATCTCCAAAGCAGGGCATAAACCTCCATTAAACCAGAACAAAGCCATCCGAAACACTGCTCCAAATCCAGCCGCTCCACCACAGCCCCAGCCAGGGCCCGGTAGGGTTCTCCCGGGAGAAGATGTTTGAGGAGGAAGCTCCGGCGCCGGAGCCTTGTTTCCCCGAGGACCCGAGGGTGAAGCTGCTGGGAGGGAGAGTTGGACAGATGCTGAGAGTGAAAGCAGAGATTTGGGACAAATTTGTCGCAGTCGAGGAAAACCAGAAGCTCCTCGCTGACTTCTTCGGAACCCGGGCTGGTCTGGTGGTCTTCAGCCCGTCCCCCGTCCTCACAGCGTACTCTGAGGTGAGTGAGGCCTGAGCAGCCTGGAAAACACTGACACTGTTTATGTTTATGTTTCTTTCTGAGCTAAATTCAACATTTAATCTGTCCTGTCCGCCAGAGACACATCTCTACTCTAAGTTGGTGTTTTTGCCTGTTGTTATCTTTAATGTTCAGAAGGTGAGGCTAGTGGAAAATCACTGCTGGATGATCATGGATGCAGAGTGAGCTGAGATAGCTTTTGGAAGGCAGATGATTGGTCACCAGCTAGACAATGGCTGTGCCTGTTCTAGATGGATTTTAAAATAATTAAACCAGTATTTGTTTTCTAAACAAGGTCATTAATCAGTTATGTTTGAACCTAGTTGAGATCAGCTTGAAGAGAGTCCAAGGCGGTCTGAGATAAGTCCGAGGCCAGTCAAAGACATCCGAAACCCACGGATGGAGGTGTCAAAAGACTACTGCTGAGCACTAATTTTTTCCGTCATTGTTGCACATTAGGTTTCTTCTGTCCCTACGTGCAAGATGTTGTACATTCTGAAGAAGGAGAACGTCCCCATTCGCTCAGAGAACTGCGGGAGGATTCTTCTCTATGGGCTGCTGTCACCATCCTTTCTTTTACAGCTGTCAGATAGTGTGGACAAGGTAATGGACTCTCTTGGCTGAAACTGCCCCCTGAGTGGCGTAATTTGAAATCGTACTCTATTGAGTGAGTGTTGTGGCAGACGAGACGTAATCATGAAACCCAAAAACCCGTTTCATACAAAATGAGAAACAAAAACACAAGCAAGGGTTCAGAGGATGCACAAAAACACAAGATAATATGAACAGGTATAACAAAGCATGGCATATGAAAAAAAACAAAAATTAAAAAAAAAAAACAAATAATATTAAACACCAACAGTTTAACCAATCACGTTTACAGACACCAGCATCGACAGAAAGTTTAACAAAGTAAAGAATCCACAAACAAACAGGGGTATTTATCAACAGACTAGACCAAAGGTCACCAACATGGTGCCCCCAAGGACCACACGAGAGTCTAACATTTAATTTGAACATGTTGCTATTCTTCTTTAATGACATTTGCATTTATATAAATTTTAAAATGACAATATCTAATAAGCACTTAGAAGCAATAACTTCTTAAGCACTGATGTACGCCGCTCTGGATAAGAGCGTCAGCCAAATGCCGTAAATGTAAATGTAAATGTAAATCTAAATAAAAGCATTTAAAACATGTTTAGATAAGTTGTAGATCAAACTGGGGGCCCATCATAAGACTCTGTGAAGAAGCTCTCAGTTCCAAAAAGGTTGGTGACCCCTGGACTAGACCTTGGGAAAAAACAGGACAGAGGAGGAGACAGATACGAGCCCAGGTGAACACATTCTTCAGACACAGAAACAAAGTCACATGGAGGCTGAAAACAACAACACGAGGAAGAAAACAGAGAAAGACAGAACACTATAAAAAGCAAAGAAACAGGAAAAAGACTGGGAGAACATCACACACATACGAGATTTTGCTCTTGTGGCCCCGCCGCCTCCCCACAGTAGTGTTTAACACGACTGCTTTCTATTAAAGCTTCCTGTCAAACATGTATGTCATGAAATTCTAACACTTTTAACTGATGAACTGCAGGTTAATGGAGATTCAGGATTACAGACGATACACTATCACCTTTACACTCAGAGTTTATCTTGTACTGTTATACACACACACGCACACACACACTCACACACACACTCACCCTCACACACACACACACACTCACTCACCCACACACTCACGCACACACACACACTCACACACACACACACAAACACACACACACACACACACGTACGCACCCTCACACACACACACAGTTTTTATTCATAACTACTATGATACAGTAACCATGGCAACCACAGCATCTCCTGCTGTTGTACAACAAATTTAATCATCCTGAATAATTTGCTATTTTAACCCTCTGTGTACTTGTGTATGTGACTGGACTGACAATAAACTCTCTTGAGTCTTGAATTCAAAGTCAAATGAGTGACAGAAGGATTAAATAAACATTAGATTTGCCTCTCGCCGCTACATGTGCTTTTGAATGTTTAGTGATGTTTAAGGTGTTGATGTTTATGTCAAGGTTTGCGTGCCGGTTTTATCGAACAAGAAGAATCACCGGATGTGGCCAAACGTGGTTTCCCTGGATGTGGCGAGGCATGTGGAGGACTTGTTGAGCAAGGTGACGGAGGTGAAAGGACAAGTCCAGGGCAAGACTGTTCTCCCCATTACAGCTGTGGCAGAGAGGATAGACAGCTGTCCGCTGGCCTCCGTCAGACTGTAAGAGGGCATTTTATACTCTGAAGAATTCTGTGTAAATTTTGTGTAAATGCAAACGCAGATATCTACCGATTTGCCTGTCTACGTCTCTGAAAGTATGAGGAGTGTTTCAGCCCAGGCTGCTTTCTGGGGGAGGCACAATGCGGCATAACCAATCATAGCATTGCTAATTTACATATTTCAGTCTTAAAGGTCCGGCCTGCAAATCTCGTTTCATTTTGAGTGACAGAGGTTAAAAATGGTCATATTCATTTTTTTAATGCACAAAACCTTTTAAACACAAAAACACACGCCTCATGTTCAGAGTTATATAAAAGGTTTAAGCTGCTCCCAGACCAGTTTAATAAACTACTTATTATGTGACTGGTGATTAACTATGTTAGAATTTTTGGTCCATTCTGATCTGTCCCTTTGATGACCGCACCCTTTTCAATGCATCGTACATTAAATAATACATTTTATCTTTTGTTTTACACAATCAGTCATGAATGTCATGATGGCAGAACAGTGATGCATGCCATTGAGTCCCTGGTCATCAATTGGACCCATCTGATCCACAAAGTATTGAAGGAAGATTCTGCTGAGCTCATCCTGAAGGGGTTGAATCCGGGACCCAGCGCCGAACTGCACTTCTGGACGTCCAGGAGGAAGAACATAGAAAACATTTATGAACAGGTATGTTCAGCTGTGAGCATCTATTACAAATAAAGAGACCCGAGCCCGAGGTGCTAGACGGCAGGACTGAAATCGGGCTGCAGCCGAGCCGATTGCATCACTGCTTTCTGATTGGTGGAAATGTTTCATCGCTTTATGGAAAGAGGAAACTATTTATTTACTGTCTGCACAAAAACAATGGAGACACAAACTAACAGCTGGGAAGTGATGAAGTTCCAGCTCGACTGTCCGTCTGGACTGAAGATAAATTTCAGTGGGAGTTTCTACGACTCTAACAAATTTATCTTTAACTCTGTGAGAAATGTGAAGGAGATCCAGGACGTCACTAACAAATTCTCTGGGTTCGATTCCCATCACACAGATAAAGAACGCAGAGAAAACATTAACACTCAAACAAGAAATAATAAAAGACCACAATAACAAAAGCAAAAACTCTCCGCCGGTCTAACACCATGGACACGGTTTTGGGACGACCGTTACCGGAGATACACTGGAACACCAGAACCTGAGTTCAGTACAGTTTATAACCTGATACAACTTTAGCACCGTCACAGTACAGTTTAGAACCTGATACACTTTCAGTACCAGCACAGTACAGTTTAGAACCTGATACAACTTCAGTACCAGCACAGTACAGTTTAGAACCAGATACACCTTCAGTACCAGCACAGTACAGTTTAGAACCTGATACAACTTCAGTACCGTCACAGTACAGTTTAGAACCTGATACACCTTCAGTACCAGCACAGTACAGTTTAGAACCTGATACTCCTTCAGTACCAGCACAGTACAGTTTAGAACCTGATACACCTTCAGTACCATCACAGTACAATTTATATACAGAACGGTTCCTGTGTGCCTGTGGAAAAATCCCTCCTACAATGGAGATTCCCTTTCATCAGTAACTTTTGTTTTTTGTAGCCCATCTATTGCTGCACGATTTATGAGCCCACATTTCCCGTCAATGGGAAGGGACCACCTTGGGACCACCCCTCATCAGATATTACTTGGGTAATGGGCCATTCTCAGCCCAGTATTGTGTATGGTGCTGGTACGAGTGTATCTGGCGCATCTTGTGAATCTGAGTTCAACACACAGGTCACTGCTGGGTCGAGACTGGTCCATCAACCAGAAGTTGAACCTGATGAAGGTCAGGGGGAGTGAACAGACACTGCATCAGCAGATAGAATACAGTCTAAACTGCACACCAGTGAGGTGTTTCTAATAAAGTGGCCAGTCAGTGTAAGTGTTTGGTATTCAGCTCCAGAGCCCGGTGGTGCAGAAGATGGTGAGAATCCTGGAAGTGGCGGACAGCAGCTACTACCCGTCTTTTAAAGCCCTGACAGAGGAGGTCTCTGATGGTAAATAAGTCTGCATCATTATTTTAATGTATATGATAAATGTATAAACACACAGGTGGATTGATTTAGATAGATATCCAAACAGAGAAGGATGGATTGACAGACAGCTGGATAGACGGAGGAATGGACAGATGGATAGAATAAGCTTTAATCATTGATGCTTTTAACTACATGAATAAAGTGAACGTTATTATGTGTGTAATATTCCGTCTGTCCCGAAGCGCTGAGGAAAGCCAGGGACGTGGATCTTCATCTTCAGCAGCTTCAGCCACTCTTGGTCAATGTAGAAGAGAGGGAGTTCTCATCCCTCTGTCCGTTCATCCCTGCGCTCTTCCACCTCGTCCTCCTGGTGTGGGGCTGCTGCTCGTCATACCGGGCGCCCGGCCGCGTGGTGGTGCTGCTGCAGGAGCTGAGCAACCTCATCATTCAGCAGGTACAACTGGAGAGGAGCAGAAGGGTTTGGGCACAGGGTGGTCAAGGAGCATCTGATAGAGCGTTAAATCTCTGACCTCACAACCATGGCTTCGGACCAGTTCATATCGTAACCCAGAAATAGCTGTTAAAGGGCCCATATTTTAAGAAAATAATTATATACAGTAATAATTATCAGTCTTACCTCCCAAATATTCATTGATTTAATCTAGGGCTGCAACTATTGAATATTTTTGTATTGGCGTATTGTGTCTATTTTTTCTTTGATTAATTGAGTAATCGGATAAATCATACTTTTATGTTTTTAAACAGCTATATCAATAGTGGGTTATGCAACATGAAAGGCCTCTTAAAATGAGCAAGCAATTGCCTGTTATTACTCACAAAAAAAGGTTTTTAATCAAACTCAACACTTTTATTAGATCCAAACTTAAAACCTTTGGCTTATTGGTTCCAGAACAAAGCCCATTTAATCAACCTTTCTGGGAAACATTTATGATACATTGGTACATTGTATCCTTATTAACAGTAAAGAAAACAAAAACGTCCTGTTATTTAGTTATTTTGTCATTTTCTCTGTCTG
>JBBJLR010010748.1:0-13728 GCA_037577145.1 Brachypetersius gabonensis
GCACTTCATGAGGATGGGAGTAAGTGCAACAGGACGGTAGTCATTAAAGCAGGAGGGAGATGACTTTTTAGGGACCGCAATGACCACATACCACAATGACACACCACAAATCACCCACCTCCCCCTACCTCACTCCTACCCCCCTGGGAAAACTTTAATAACCAGTTAAAAAAGTCACATTCTGTAAAACACATGACTCTCTCTCTCTCTTGTTTTTTATGCTGCTACAAACCGCACAGTCATATTTATTGCCATTTTAAATTGCCATTTTTTAATTGCAAATATTTATTTATGGATGTCCTGCATTCTCCTGCGCATTTGCACTCTTCCACATCTCTGCTGCTAAACTACAGTCCTGGTCAAATACTGTACTTACCCTCAATGTAGCCATTGTTATTTGCACTATACATTGTCTTGTCCTGTCTCGTTTAGGGGTGTCCTGTCTTGTTTAGCGGTGTCCTTTAGCGGATACCAATTTAGTGGTATTATTGCTCTTGTTCTGTCCTGTTTTTCACTTCTGTTCTGTTCTGTTCTGCTTTTGTGTTTCACCATGGTCCTGGAGGAACGTCGTTTCATTTTTGCTATGGACTGTGTATATGGTAGAAATGACAATAAAATCTACTTGACTACATGACTTGACTTGATCCGGCTGAGAGAACAACCGAAGACAGTAGTCCTGGATGAGGGCAGGATCCAGGATAAACCGTCCGGGAATCCAGGACCTTTCCTCCGGACTGTAGCCTTTTCAGGCGACGAGATACTGGGTGCCACCGCCACATTGTCGTGAGGCCAAGATCCGTTGAACGGCGTAGGCCAGGCCACAAATAAACACACAGGTTTGAGTTGGGACAAGTGAAACACAGGGTGGATCCTGAGTGGAGCAGGCAGCTGGAGCCGGAAGGTGACAAGGTAGATGAAGGTCCAATGAAGCGGGGGGAGAGCTTCTTGGACTCGGTGCAGAGGTTGATGTGTCAGGTGGAGAGGTAAACCCTATCACCAACATGGAACAATCGTCCTGGACGGTGCTGACGACCATGCTGCTTGGAGTAGTTGGCTCTGATGATGGACAACTTTTGGGCAGATGGTACATCAACCTCCAATCCCTGGTGTTCAAACACGGGAGGCTGGAAACCATGACAAACCTCGAATGGGCTGAGGAGGCTGAGGAGGTGAGGAGATGAGGATGTTGTGAGATAACTCGGCCCAAATGAGATAAGTTGCCCAGGAGCGCTGATGGTTAGCAACAAAGCAACAGAGGAAGCGCTTCAGTTGTTGGTTGGCCCGCTCTGTCTGACCATTCGTTTGGGGATGGTACCCAGACGAGAGACTGGTAAGACTGGAATGGGCCCACTGGAGGACCTCCTGACATACTGCAGTGGGCACATAGAGTTCCCTGGCGGACCCTGTCTTCTAACCCCCACCAGAGAGGAACCACAATGATGTGAGGCAGCAGGACAGGCGCGGGGTCCATCCGGGGACTTGCTGCTGGAGGATGGCTCCTACGTCCACATTGGAGGTGTCCACCTCAACAATGAATGGTTTGGTATGGTCTGGGTGGATGAGGATGGGAGCCATGGTAAATTGGTGGCAGAGCTGATGGAAGACAGTAACGGCTTCCGGTCTTGGGTCTGGTGAGGGCAATGAGAGGTGCCGCAGTCGAACTGAAGCCCCGGATAAGTCGCTGATAGAAATTGGTGAACCCAATTGGTGAACCCAGGGCGATGTTGGTAAGAGGGAGTGGATGACGTTTTTTATGGTGATGTTGTTGAGCCCCCGATAGTTGACACAGGGATCTTTCTTTTTTACAAAAAAGAATCCCGCGGCAGTAAGGGGAGGTAGACCCTCAGTGACATACTCCTCCATGGCACGTTGCCAGTTAAGGAATATAGACGGCCATGGGGAAGTACCGCGTCTGATTGGAGGTCAATCGCAAGACGTAGGGAAGATAAGGTGGCAATTGGACGGCCCGTCGTTACTGAAGACCCCCGCCAGGTCGCAATATGGGATGGGAATGGAATCCAGGTCGACGTCAGGGGCCTTGGACACCCCAGAGCATGTCTCAGCCTGTGCCGGGAGATAAAGCATCTTACAGGTTGGTCCCCATTGAATCGTGAGGGGTCCAGGAGATGAGGGTGTCATGTCTGATGAGCCATGGGTGCCCGAAGATGATGTGAGGTGACGACAGGTGAGTGACAAGAAACTGTATGGACTCGGTGTGGTCTTTGGGGCGGAGAGTGATGGGTTGGATTAAAGCATAATGGTTGCATATATTAGTTGACCAGTGAACTAATAATTTCACTAGTTGCTGCAAAATGACCAATCACAGAACATTTAGCTCAACAAATAGTGGCTTACCAGTCAGTAAACACACAATGATATGCTGTCTCCTTGCTGCCTACAGCTTCAAACAAAAATCGGTAATAACTATTTTTAAGAACCGGTTAACATAAATCCCTGGTTAGCATAAATAGGTCTTTCACATTAGACCAATATCTTGCTTTTGATAGGACATTGGCCTTTAGTTTGTTTAAGTTTTTTCCCATGCTCAGTTACATCCAGAAGCATGGGCAGCCAGAGTCCTTCTAATTTCCCTGTGAGGGTTAAGATTCTGAGAGCTGTGGTGATTTTAGCCTGCAGTTTACACCAGGCATTTCTCACTTCTGTGAGAAAAGTGCCTGAGGCTGAAACTTTTTTTTTTTTACTCAAGATCTCTTCTGCAGTGAAACTAATGCACATTCATTCTGTGCCATTTTTAAGCTTTGGTGATCTTCTCAAGTGTTTTAAAAAGTGGTTGGCCATCCCATATCGCTAGAATAATACTGAAAATACTGAAATTAGTAAAGGACTTTAATTAAGGACATTTTCATTGTGTGCTGTAAGCATCACAACCAATTAGAGTTTCTTATGAATTTTTAACGGTATCTAGGCATCTGCAAAACAAGATCAAATGGTAGCAAGATATAACACTGGAACAGCCCTAGAACCTCCACACCTGCAACTTTAGTAAACTGTTTATTTTTTATTATGGCCCCATGCTTTCATAAAATACATACATACATCCACATAGGCTTCATGTGCCTACCGTGTTTTGCCTTTTACCATTTCATCCCCCACCCAATCAACAAGTATGCTCACAACCACACATACACGCACACCTGTCAACAAATACATTTGCCAATCAACCCTACCACCCATGGCTGACAAATACATTAAAACTAAACAGAATAACAATTTAAAATGTGCTGTTTTTTTCAGATTAGCTCCAATACATGGATTGTATTAACAACACAATAATTTTATTTAAACAATGATTAAATGCTAGATAAAACTCTTTGTTTGAAAAATGGAGAAAATACAGATGATATGAGGTTCATACAGTCACTGTAACTGTTATTGTACTTTTACTGTTTATTATTTCATAAAGTGTAAACTATATATTATGTTATCCGTTGTGAGTTTTCAGTACAGACCAGTATTAATTCACCCTATTTGTGTCCTCAACAATCCTTTCTTTGCCCAGCTCTTATGGAACAGAGGTTTTTTTTTATCTTTTGGACACGGACAGAGACATGTAATTGAATGTGGGTACTACTCTGAGCAGCCAAAACAACATCCTTTTGCTTTTTGGCCACATCAACAGACTGCAGGTATCTAGGCAGCATCCTGGGTTACCATTACCTGTAGAGCAAAAAATACAAAGGAGAAAACAATCACCGTCTCTAGTTTGCCAGAAAATCAAATGTACAAGCAGTTTTCCCAAGTTTTCCTCTTACACCAAATGTAGTCAACACTGTACTGTTACTGAATAACAATGTAAAACTGATAATAGTATGTTACATAGCTAAAACAGTCCTAACATTCATTATTCAATGATCAGTTTGTCTAATAATCAAACTATTCTGCCTTCTTTGGTTCCTTGTCTTTTTCTGCCCTCACTAGTATTCAAAGTTCAAGTGATTACAGAGCGTTAAAGAGTGCCTTTTTGTAATGCTTTTGTCATGATTTTGTTTTTAAATTAATTGACATCTTGGGAAGGTGTTTCGCCACAAAGAAACATACACAAAGTAGCATTGCCTATTGGGTGTTAACCTCAGTCTGTTGGGTTGAATCTACCTTCACTTTATTTGTAACGGTGTTCCACAGCTTCAGCAGGTGGGATTTGAACCTTTCACCATCAGTATCATCCATGTCTTTTGAGCTGAATTTGGAATCAAACAAATTGTCCGTGTCGGGTTTCTGAAGAAGATAAGAGCAGACCCCCACCATACACTTTATAAGAATCCCCTCTCTTGTAACGTCTTACTCTTATACAGTTTGAGACCATAGTTTTTAATACAAAATTTGTTATATTCATCCTTTATTGAATTGTTAACTTTTAAACACAATTTCATGCTGGAGATTTTATATGGTGGACCACCATATAAAAATATCAATGACACATACATGTGTCAAAATCACCACCAATGTGCACCAGCACTCCACACCACTAAACTATGTAGGTGTCACTGCAGTACTGAGAACGATACAGAACCCCAGTAATACCTGCTCAACTGTGGGCCTTGTCACCAGTAACTGACACATAATTAATGAAGTAGAGGGCTGATAAATCATGCAGCAACAAATCTGATAAATTGGCAATAATCTGTAATTGTAAACCAATAAAGCGGACCTTCCTGCTATGGGGAGCTCATAAAATGGCCAGTGAGTGGAGGCACAAGGCAGGGGCTGACGTGTTATTTAGGTTCTCATAATTCTTCATTCAATGCTAGAAGGACTTCATCTTAAAAATGGATCAGCATAAAGAAGTAGGATTTATCTAGGCTGACAGACCAATAGGGGTGGGTGGAAGAAGCTCCTGCTAGGGTGGAATTAAGTTGTTCATTCAAAGCAAAATGTTTAAGGCTAGGTTTAGGCCTGTCTAAAATAAATGGTAAAATGGGTTAGGACAAAGACCTTACTGGAAGTCAGGCCACGAAGCAGCAAACCTAACTTCCTCAGTACAGTAATTCCGCACTTTTTGCGGGGGTTATGTTCCAAGGGCACCCGAGTTGTGTTTTGGTTAAAAAATGCCTAAAAATGCCTATTTTTACAGTGTAAACCCTAAATATGCCACCAAATATGTTCCCAGAACACTTAAATTTCAAATTTAAAAAAATGTTAGCATTAATGGTTAGCATTAGCAGCATGCAAAAACTCCTACACAAAAGAAAGGTTGAAATAACTCTCTCTACCCACATGTTTAGACAAGGCACAACTTACTAATACTAAATAAACTGAGATAACTGTTAAAAGGTGAGGTGAAAAGTTTAAAACACAAATACGAGGACAAGACACTGAGCAGTCATGCTACATGCTGCAGCGGCTTCTTCGTTTTCTTCTATTTATGGCGGTTGACAACTTTTCAGGGTATTACCGGCGGTAATACAGTTCGGTTCTCAGAAAGGGGGTTACTGTATTTCCAATAATTCTACAAACTCTCTCTCTATATCTCTCTCTTTCGTTCTGGAGCGCGCAGATCATCTCTCTCTGTCTTTCTCTCTCTCTCTCTCTCTCCCTCTCTTACTCCCTTTTCCTCACTCTCTCGAGCTCTCTCTTACACCCTTTACTCTCTCTCACTCACTCTTACTCTCTCTCTTTCTCTTACTCTCTCTCTCTCTGTCTCTCTCTCGTCCGTGACTTTTCTGTATTTAAACCTTGGGTTTATCTTTACATTTTCTTTAAGGGTAATGTATTAAAGTGAGTTTAAAATGAAATTAAAGAGTTCTGGGAGCACATTTGGGGCATATTTTGGGTTTACACTATAAAATTAAGCATTTTTTGACCAAAAGACAACAACGCAGTTTTTCATTATACGGGGGTGCTCATGTATATATACATGAGCACATTTGGTCACATTTGGTGGGTGTAAAGTCACATTTGGTGTAATGGTCAGACATCTTATATGGACAAAAGTAGCTAGACTGGATTACAGTCAGCATGTCTGCAGTATGGGCGCATTTCAATATATCTAAAGGGGGTTCTCCACTGACTGGTACCAGCTCGGTTTGGTTCAGTTCGGTTCTACTCTGTTCGGTTTGGTTTCGGAACTACAGTTTCGGGTTAGGAACCAACTGAGCTGGTACCAATCAGTGGACAACCCTATAAGAAAGACACCGGCACCAGGGACGTGGGTTCCTGTGCCGCAGCAGGGGTTGTCTTTCCCAAGGCCCCAAGACTACAAGCAAGCTGCCCTGCCTACAACCAGGACTTACATCCAGAAAGATGGATTAAGCCACACTGGAAGGGATGTGGACCCCCCAGAAGCTTTGGAATAGTGCCCTTGGACAGGGGTGTACAAGGGATAGTGTGCCCCCCAGGGGCTCCCTGAGGGGGCTCTGGTACCGAGCCGATTTCGGAGGGGGCCCCCTGAAGGGAGCTTTACTCCGGGCCAACCCAGAAGGGATCTTGAAGTGGGCCCACCCCTGGAGAGTGGACCTGGACACAGAATTAATGCCTTTGGGAGGGGTGTACTGTCATGTCTCAGCCAGCGGCTGGTAAAAGCCACCATTGTTGTGGCGTGTTGATGTGGCACTCTTATTTTGGAATTCTTAATGACTTGCCCTAGTATTAGTCTCAGCTGGTGTTTGTTTCATTTAAGTGATTGTGTTAAGTGATTGGTTTATGTCTGAGCATGTTTTGTATTTAAGGTGTATGTTTTGCCCCCATGACCCTTTGTTTTGTGTATGTCTGTGTTCTTGTAATAAAACCATCAAAGAGAACCTTGCCTCACTTCCCAAGCATGCATGATGTGACAGCTCCTGTGATTTTCAAATGTGTTGGAATGAACAGTAGACATTGAGCAAGTGTTGTGTGATCTGGGGAAATTAGGCTAATAGCTAGCGGAGCATACTATATCCATGTGTGTGAAGTAAACTAGTTTGACTAAGATGGTAAATGCCATAAAAAGCAGTGAGAATAACAGATTAATTCTGTATGGCTAAGCTGTGTTGTCCTGTATGTATATTTCATTTTCATGTCTGACAGATTTCACGTTGTGGTAATGCAGTTGGCGCAGCTTGCCCACGCGGATGTCTGAAACTAACATGCACTGTTTGTCTATATGGTTGCATAACAAATAAAAACTCTACACCTTGAGTATTCATTTATTCAAGTGTGCTACATGTGGGTGTGTGCATGAACGTGTGTGTGTGTGTGTGTGTGTGTGTGTACCTTGTGTTGGTGTGGGCAGAGTAGGATGTCTTCGTGTCTGTGTTTATATGTGTAATGTAATGTTATGTGTGTATGTTTCTATATTTTGCTGTGTTGCTTTCTGAACAGTATGTTCTCGAGTGTAACACTGCCCTGCTGCAGTATGACAACAGAGTTGGAGCATCTTTACCTTTTGTTGGTGCAGTCTGAAAGGTGTGTGGTACAGTGGATGTGTAAATGAGTATTTATGTGTGTACTTCAGAGTGGTGTGTCCTTAGGTATGATTTTTCTGATCAACTTTGCCGTGTGTCTGTGCTTTGCAGTCTTGCAGTATGAGCAGTATGACCTTATGGCCCTATTCCAGTCTGAAGATACAGTAAATGTAAAAGAGTGGTATGTGTGTGTGTGTGTCCAGATATTAATTTCTGCTCTGTTCCAATCTAAAGTAATGGAGAACATATGTGTGTACCTTGATGTGTTTCAGTCCATGGTGTATGTTGTCAGGTGAAATTTTATTGTTCTGCTCCAGCTTGAAGGCCCAGTGGATGAGGTCCTGTGGTGGGAAACGATTCCGAAGACTCACTCGTTCAAATGGAAGGGCGTGGAGCTCACCCAGTGCAATAACACCCCTCAGGGCAGCAGCACCTAATGTAGAGAGCCAGAAATAATTACAAAAAGCACATCTGTTGTTCTTCTTTCCCTAAATTTGGCCCTAAAAGCAGTGCATGTTGTTATGTTTAGTTATGTAAATGGAACAAATAAGCTTAATCAGAATGTATTTTTACTGTCAGAATGTATTTTTCACTGTGTAAACGCAGGGTTCACATTTTCTTCTCTTGTTCACGTTTTCTTCTATTTCTGTCATTGTCTAGTGAGATTGTCCAGTGAGCTGAACAGAAATATAGCTGCTTTTTCAACTCTGTGAGTGTATGTATATATATCCATTCATTGATTATTAGAACCACTTGTCCTTAACCAGCAAAACAGGATAGAAAGTGAAGAAATATCCTAGGCTGACAGGTCAACAGTCAATTGGGCATATTTTATATCTATCAGAAGTATCTAATTACCAGCCCACCAGACAGCTTCATACAACCCATAACATTTAAAACATTTCTTTAAATGCAGAGTCCGTTTGTATGTATAAAACCAGCTAATGCTTATGTTGTTAGAACAGTAGAGAGCTGAATGCAAGAGGAACTATTCAAACCTGACTTAGTATATGAAGTTGGCCCCACTATAATTTTGGTTAATTGAACAAATCAGTCAATGGTTTATTTTACCTTTGAAAATTCTTTCACAACAGAACAGGATTACATTTTTGAAATGGGTCAAAATGAAAAACTGAAAGGAATGACCAATTAAATCTACTGAGAATGTTGAATTAGCTCTTCCCCTTTAGCCAAAGCTTCAGTTGCAGTGAGCTGACTTGCATTCAGCAGGAAAATGTCTTGTTAGTGGAGATAAGTGAAAGCCTCTTGCTATTTCATTTATTAGTTTGCTGCTCATTGATTTCTCCACAGCACAGTCCACGGATCTTCTGAAAGTACTTTAATATTGTTAATAAATTATATAATACACATTGTATCATAATCTTTCAGGTGTTTGTGTGTGTGTGGTCAAATTGTGGCAGCTGGTGGCCTAGTGGTTAGTGCATTCGCCTTGCAATCAGGAAGTTTCATTCAGGAAGATTTGTTTGATTCCCAAGACTGCTAAGCACCACTCCAAATGGCAGGCCTTGTTAGGTGTTCCCAGTATTTAATTGTTAGTGCCTGCCACAAGTGGCCCAAGGCAGGGCAACTGGTGAACTGGGCAACAGGGTCATAAAGCCTGTCATGTCTGTGCTTATGTTTTAACCTTCCCCTCAGTTTTACCATCCAGCTTCATCACGGATGGAGAATGTCGGTGATCGCGCACTGTGACTGTGGATCGACCAGGCTTTATCCAGTCTCTCCACCAATCACAGTGCGCCACACACACCTAGTCTTGTGCTACTAACTATGACCACCTGTATGTAATCCCCAGGTGCCTCCAAGCTCCTCACAGCCTGGAGCCACCCTGCTGATTACACACAGGGACCCTGATATGTGACTAATCCCACAGGCTGCCTCTGCAGGCAGCCACCCTGAAACTAAACTAAAACCCTGACATACAAACACCTAGATCTAAACAGTGACTACTATAAGGCTGCCTTTAACGGCAGCCACCCAGCCTCAGACGTCACAAAGTCCAAGTTTCAGTCATGTGTGTGGGGATCCATGGCTAGCTCCTCTGGTCTGATCTGACAGAAGAGCTACTGTAAAAAAAGTTAATGCTGTCTGTGATAGACAGGTGTCAGTACACACAGTATGGGTCTGCATAGCTGCAGACTAGTCAGCATGTCCATGCCCTGTCCACCTCCAAAAGTGCCTACAATAGGCATTTGAACATCAGAACTGAGTGTGGGTCTACATGATGCAAAAGAACCTGGGGAAGAAATGGCACCAAGATGCACTATGGGGAAAAGGTGGGAGCAGCATGATGCTCTAGGAAATATTCTGCTGGGAACCCTTGTGTCTTGGCATTCATGTGGGTGTTCATTTGACATCCCACCTACCTAAACACTGAAGATCAAGCACACCCCTTCGTGGCAACAGTATTCGCTAATGAAGGTAGCCTCTCTTAGCAGAATAATGCACTCTGTTACACTGAAGTAATTGCTTAGGAATGGTTTGAGGAACATGACAAGATGATTTCAGGGAGCTAATTTGGCCTTCCCAGATCTCATATTCCAAACCAGGGAGGCCGGACCTCACGACTTACAGGACTTAAAGGGTGTGAAAGGATGCGTCATCTTGGTGCCAGATATCACTGCACACCTTTTGGTCCTGTGGATTCTAAGTTGTTTTGGTGACACGATATTAAGCAGGTGTTTTTAAAGTTATAGCCAATCATTGTGTAAGTAATTAGTCTAATATTCTTTTATTTCTGCTTGTTTTGGCAAAAAACTGCTAATAAAACATCCATGTGAGAACACATACACACACACACACACACACACACACACACACACACACACACACACACACACACACAGACTGGGTGCTGCAAGAACAAGGAAATAGTGATAGAGAAATGAACAGAGAGAGGGAGAAAAAGGAAAAGTGAGTAAGGCCGAGAAAGAAGGAAGAGAGTCTAAACTCAGTAAAAGAACAGGTTTGGTCGGCCGCTATTATATCCTCATTTGCTTTGTCCAGATTTAATTGCTTTTTTAAAACTAGTGTGCGAAAGAAAAAAAAACAAGACAACAAGCTCTGAAAGAGCAGCCTGCTCTAATGGAGAGAGTGTGGAGTGTAATTGTGAATGGAGGCATTCAGCTGGAGATGGTGGGTAAATTGCAGCAGACAATGATGCACATCCAACACTTAGAGATGGAGAGGTAATTGCACCTCGACAGAGAAAGAGAAAGAAAGAGAGAGCAGGGATATCAGTAAAAGGGGTGGGGGGTGTATAAAGAACTGAAATAAGAAACTGAATGATGAGGAAACGGTGAAAATGTGCAAGGAGGTTGAGGGTGTGGGGGAGGGCGGTGGGACTGGCTCTCTCCAACAGCCTTTCACTAAAGTCCCAGACAAAACTTGGGTCAGAGTAAACCTAATCTCAGACAGAAGGCTTGTCTCAGATTAAACCTAGTCTCACATTAAAAACTGTTAAACCTATTTTTAATCTTAAATTAAAGTCTAAGCTCAGTTTAGAGCCTAGTCTGCAACTTAGTTTGTGCCTTAACAAGATTGATCCATATCCGATTAAGTATAGTCTGTGTGTGTCAGTGATGTGTGTTAGGCCTTCTCTGGAGCCATTGTCATGTTCCACACACTGTCAGGACAGGTGCTGAATTAAAAGGTGTAAGACACACACACGCACACGTGTGGTGTTGCTTGCTGTGCTTGTATGAGTGTTTGAGGGACACACACTGAGAGAGAGTGATTGGTAGACAGAGGGACTCAGCCATGAGAATGAACTCAGAGAATAGAGAGACACTGCCAAGATGACACTGAATACAGGATAGTCTAGCCTATCATTTTGCATTTTAAATATAATTTCATGTTATTTCATGTAATTCCACTTGGCAACATCAGATAATATTAAATAGATGATTGCAAATCAATGGCCTGTCAAAAAACAATCAAAAGCCTTTGCGGTCCATCAGTGGTCCGCGGCCCAGTGGTTGAGAAACCCGGATTGAAGAAGTCCAGGCCAATTATACTACCAGTGTTTGTCCATGGAGATGTTTGGTTGAACAGCAAAATCAGGATGCATGTTAACACCTTTAGACATTTAGACATCTTTAGACACTTAGTCTTTAGACAGACTAAGGTGTATATGTATAAAATAGTTACATTGTTTTAAAACATTATCAATCCCGTCTGGTTGACTGAAAAGTGTTTTTTTTTCTGAAAATAACTGGTTGCTAAGTAATGGTTTGCTTTAAGGGCAAGTGACCAGTCACTCTCAGCTCCACCTTTCCAATTATATCACAACACCACTGCACAGCACCGTTTTACATATGAAATGGGATGTGAAATGCTTTATATACTGGCTTAAACAAAATAGCATTTAGGTTAATTGAGAAAATAAACAAGCTGAACCTGATGTTGTGATCATCTGTAATGCAAAAGGTGAGCCTTACAGCATCAGTTGAACTGCACAGATAGCTTAAAATGCCTCTGGTGTTTAAGGCATGGGACACGCTAGGCCAACATTAAAGAACGAATGCCATCTACACCATATGGACAAAAGTATTGGAACGCCTGACCATTACACCAACAGGGACTTTAAAGGCATTGCATTGCATTTAATAGAGAGTTGGTCCCTCACTTTGCAGCTATAACAGCTTTCACTCTTCTTGGACTTTCCACAAGATTTTATAGTGTTTCTGTGCCCATTCATTCTACATTTTTGACTCAATCATTTTTTGCATTGTGGTCTGCTGGGGCAGTGGCATCTCTGCTGGGGATAGAAAGAGACTGAACAGGCTGATCCAGAGGGCCAGTTCTGTTCTAGGATGCCCTCTGGACCCTCTTATAATTTACAATTATAAATACAGTAATAAATAAATTTACACAGTAATAAAAATATAGGGCTTTAGGAAGAACAAAATGAAAAACACAGACACTCGAGACACTCCACAGACTGCAGTGTCACAGGGCAGCAGCTGATCAGTAGCAAGGAGAAATAAATAATGTTCTCGGATTGGCTACTTTCAAATCTTGTAATGTCTGGATTTTGATATCCATGTAAAGCAATAATCATTGGTTTATTACTGTATTATGTATTACTTTTTCTGGTGCACTATTACTTAGCAGCAGGACTGGGGCAAATGTAAATCTTTGAGTTTGGTGAATACTTTATCTGGTTTGTTGTGTCACTGAAGGTTAAAGTGTCCCCCTTTCAGTAGGGCAGTGAGGGGTGCTACTATTCAGCTGAAGTTTTGGATAAACCTGATAAGTGTGCAAAGCTTATAAACCGCTGTAATTGCTTTACTGTAGATGGTTGGGGCCAGTCCAATACTGTAGTTACCTTAGCTGGATCCACAACTACTCCCCCAGGGGAGATAACAAAGCTTTGATATTAAGATGTCTGAGAAGACATACAATAATTGCCCCAAACAATCCCAAAGAACTTTGTTGACAAACCCTTGGAAAACTGCAGGAGCGTTGTCCAATCCAAAAGGCATTACTAGATACTCATAGTGAATACTGGAAGTTATAAATGCTGTCCTCCCTTCTCACATGCATATCAGATGATAAGCATTGTGCATATCCAATTTTGTGCTCTAGTGGCTGTATATTCACCTAGTAAGCGAGCTTGAGTTTGTTCTGTTGCTTAACTGTTGTGCTGCTATTTTATTGTCCACTTTGACTTCCTTGTTCTAGTTTGCAACTTTGTTTGTTTGTTGGCTGCCTGGGAGTTAGCTACATTAGCTTCTTTAGCTTCATTGCAATCAGCTAGATTACCTTCACCTGGTGTAATTAGGAGGGGTGGCTTATACTCACGCTCAAGTATAAAGGAGATAGACTCTGCTACATTGCACTGTCTACACTCAGCTAAGTATCCATTCTCATTTTTATTCTGTTTGATTTACTTATTACTACAGAAAATGTGTATCACTCCTAAACCTGTTCATATATCCTGCAGGCCAAGAAGGTACATTCCCCGTTGGCATGGGAGAAACCACAATAACCTCTCTCAGCTGCTTTCTTCTCCCCTGCCTCCTACAGGAGTTCATGGTGATCTGTGGAATTGCCAGTCCTGCATCAAGAAACCTGACTTCATCTCTGAACTAGTGTCTCTCCACTCTTTCCACTTCCTGGCCCTCACAGAGACCTGAATTACACCGGAGAACTCTGCTACTCCGGCTTCCCTCTCCTCTGCCAAGTCTTTCTCTCACACTTCTCGCACTACAGGCAGAGGAGGGGGGACAGTGCTCAGTGGGTAGGATACTTGCCTCTGGACCAAGAGGTCACAGGTTCAAATCCTACCTTCAGCACCACCACTGGG
>JBBJLR010010758.1:0-12500 GCA_037577145.1 Brachypetersius gabonensis
ACGCGCGCACACACACACACACACAAACACATTACAACACTGATGTGCTATTCATATTCCTAAACTGTGCATAATATATAATATTTATCGGACACTATGTTCAGACACTGTATTCTTTGTGTACACTGTGATTTTGGGCTGAATTTTATGTACTATACTAGTAAATGATATGGTATGTATTATACTCTCACACAATACATTATGTTGTTTAGTCTTAATCTACACACTATGTGTCACAGCTTTAGGAAACAAGCATCGGTTTAACGATTTCAAGGTCTTTTCAGATGTAGGACTGTCACACAATCATAGGCCTGACAAAATTCATCTCTACGTTTAGTGCATAAAGCATCAATTTCTCTATTTTGGCCACAGAAGAAATGTAGTTAAGTCAATTTAGTGAAATGTCTCATTACAAATAACAGTGATAAAGATCTGAAAGTAGAAGATCTACTGTGTCTCTGTTATCACACACTATACATATGAACGCGTTACATACTACATTCAGCATTTTACAGTGTGTACTATATTATCATGCAATTTATTATGTAATATATTCTAACAGAGCCCATTTTACTGTCTATAACCAGCATTTTTGTGTGATACTACCATCTTAAATCAACCACTGACTTTTTGCACTGAATGCAAAAGACAAATTAGCCAAGAAGGACAGGTGGTCCACTCAAGACCTGCATGTTGGAAGTATATTTTAATGCGAGACTGAAAACAAAGAACTTTTCAAACCTTTACTGCCTTGCAGTGGGCTGCCGTCTTGTGTTTTTAACCCCCCTAAAAATATTTGAGTTCATGTGACATTGCTGATTAATATTATTAAAATGGTCTTTGATGCACATTATTAAAATCGGCCAGCTGTTCAAACAGTCCTCCTCCCTTTCTGCATCTGAATCAGCTTATTTATTCTCTCTTTATAGAGAACACTCCAGAGCGAGCCTCGTCAATATCAGTCCGGGTCGGAGAATGAGACCACAGTGTCCAGAGACGCATTTATTAAAGCAAGTCAACTCTTAGGAATAACGGTTCTTATCCAAAAACAATGGTTTTTGGCTTAGATATATAAGAAACTCTGATTAATACAGAGGTATATAATTTAAATTTGTTACTCACACGCGCACATCTCATTTACAACAAGGACTCTTTGTAGAACCATCAATTGGAAGGTTCTTTAAGGGACCAAAAGTGTTTTCTTATGTGGCATCCCACAGGGATGATTTCCTTCCTCAGCTCAGTTTTATCATGCCTTACTTAAAAGAGATAATGTACTTGTATGAATTGTAACTATATAACATGTTCTATTAGCAGCATCTTAATTAATGATTTTAATCAAGTAGTACTTCTGTCATTACATCATGGGTGGTAATAGGAAAATATAATGGTTTTTGTGACATCACAAAGTCAATCATTTCAAAACAGCCTGTTTTAGCAGCTTGGTTTCCATGTATGGACAGAGTGGATAAAGGAGTAAAGAATACAGCTTGAAACTTCTACAAAGTCTTTTATTTCAGAACAATGAGAAACTTTCCTTATTATTATTATTATTATTATTATTAGTAGTAGTAGTAGTAGTAGTAGTAGTAGTAGTAGTAGTAGTAGTAGTAGTAGTTGTGTAAATACCTAGTGTTAAATGCATCTTAATAGAATAATAATTAGCACTAGAAATAGTGCAATTTCTTTGTATAATTTTAGTAAAAATATATCCTTACGGTAAGCCTAATAATCAAACGGATGATAAATTATTATTTTGTTTTGTGTATTTATTTCCTTTGTGGTTCACTTGGGACATTTGTGAGCTGTCGCTTGTTTTGTTTCCAACCTCTTTTATTTGTTGTATATTGTGAAATATTTGGAAATATCAGTGAAATGGTTCTGTAATGATATAGTGACTGTAATATTGAAGCAGCTCCCCAGAATGACAATAAAAGTAACCGCTCGTAAATGCAGGACTTTAAATTGGAATGATTTTGCAATTGATCATCACCACTGAACTTCCCTCTCACCCTCCAGACCTTTCATTCTGTAGTTTTCCACCACTGAGTTAAATACTCAGGCCTGAATCACTCCGGGTCATTTTTCAGGTCCAGCCGAGACTGTGCTCATCACCTCCATGTTAATTAATCGTTTTCCGGCCAGGATGAATGGGAAAAAGTCTGAGGGAGATGAGACGTAACTCATCCTGTTGGACCGTTGCACTACAGAGACAGTTTTACGTTAGTTATTGGACCGTGTGCGGAAGAAAGGAATCCGCATTAATAGTTTATGAAGGCGAACCATGTGCCTAAAACACTTAAATAAATGCTTGGATTAAAACAACATACTTCACACAACCCTACATTCAGCTAGAGAAGCCGTGCCTCTAGAGTGTGTGGACTGTCCATGTATATTGTTTAACCACTATAGCACCTCATAACAGGGTTGTCAGGTTTAAATTTGTTACGTCACTTATCAAGTTAACTGACATTTTGAGCTTGAAAGCCATCCACCCAAGCAGGTTAATCCTGATCGACACCCAAGACGATATACCAAGTGGCCTTCACCTTCCCAGTATTGGTGATGTTATGTGATTGGGGGAGTCTTAGCTAGTAAGTGGAAGTGGAACTCACTCAACTGTGCACACATTTTCTGCCTTTTCAACCTAAACTGCCACATATCATACAAGATTCTCTTAAAAGAGCATTGCAATTGTCCATTCTGCATGTAATGTTGGGTAGAAAAGATATAACTTTAGCAATGTTTAGCTTAATTTACTTCTGGCACTTCTGTCTAAGTGTAGGGCCGATCATTGGAAGATCGATCAGCCAGAGCACAAGTGGTCTTGCTCTTTCTAGGTAGGTAGGATGACCCTCCCTCTGCCCCATCACTCACCGCAAGGCTAACCAGTGCAGTCAGCTAACATAACAGTATTGGCATTTAGTGTTCTCCTCCGCACGTGTTGAGCTACATATCATACGCAGTTTGTCAAATTGAGTCCACATTAATTGGAGGAAGCACATGCTAGCAGAATACCATCCTGTGATTGTTGAGTCCTGTCAAGAATTTAGACTGGGAATAAATCTGAATAATTAAAATAAGAGCGTATTGAACAGTAAAACGTAGATCGTCCATCAATTACACCCAGATCTCGTTCCGATTTCGACATATGATACAAAAAGACCTAATTTCTCACTCTGAAAAGATTTAGTACCAGAAATCCAGAAATGATCAAACTGGCTAAAAGCAACCGTGCACTCATGACTGCGGACTATATTGTGAATAGGTTATGAAGCTTCACTACGGTTGGGCTTAGCATCGTCTTCAGCAAACATAGAATAGTGAAAGGTGGTTTTTATTACTGGCAAATCTTGAAGTTTATGTTTTACACCTCTTGTCACACCAGGCCATAAAGTCCAGGTGTTCCTTAAGCCCGATCATTCTGGATTTTAAAACGGCTCAGGGGGGAATGAAAAAAGAAAATGAAAAATTGGTTTCTCCCTTCCCTCATTTCTTTTTCTCTGTCTCTCTCTGTCTGTCTCTCTCACTCTGTGTCTCTCTCTCTCTTCTGAGTACCAGCCTGTTCATATTTCACTTTTTTACTTTTTAAAATATGACCCTTTCAACAGCCCCCCACCCACGTTTCCTCTCATCTGTCCTGCTCAGCGAACTCTTTCCACTGAGAGTTTTACAGTAAATCCAAAGCTTTAAACTGCAGAGATGTAAAACAAACAACTGTGACATTTTCAAGCCTCTTCTCTCATTACCGGATGAGGTTGTGAGAATAATTTCTGCCCAGCCATGAACAAACACATTTAGTTCAGTGTGTGAACCTCTCCAGACTCCAGCGCTGACTCTCTATCACCGACTTCTTACTCTCTCACTCAGTCATACACTCTCACTCACTCTCTCACTTATTCTCTTGCACATTCCCTCATTCGGTCACTCACTCTTACTATTACTTACTCGCTCTCACTCATTCACACATTCATTACTCACTCACTCACTTGCTCAATCATCTACTACTCACTACTATTACTTACTCAATCACTTATTCATTCACTCATTCTCTCACTTTTACTCACTGTACTCTCTCAACTCACTCACTCTATTACTCACTCACTCTCTCACTATAACTCATTCATTCACTCACTTGCCTGTTCCCTCAATCATTCACTCTCTCACTGTAACTCACTCTCTCACTCACTTGCCTGTTCACGCAATCGCTCACTCACTCACTCACTAACTTGTACTATCACTACCCACTTACTATCACTCACTCACCCTCTCATAACTCATTCACTCACCCACTCTCTCAACATAATTCACTCTCTAACTCACTTGCCTGTTCACTTAGTTACTCACTCACTAACTTTCTCTCTATTACTCCCTTACTCACTCTCTCACTACTCACTCATTCAGTCAACTAGTCAGTCAGTCATCCACTTTTTAATTCAGTCACTCACACTAATGCTGTCACTCATTCTTTACAGTCAGTCATTTGCTCCATTAAAGCAGTCAGACAGTCAGTCAGGCAAATCATGCAAGGATCAATGAAGAATCAGAAAACTTTATTGATCCTGGAGGAATATGCTTATGTTATGACTGCAAATACACACAGAGACAAAAATAATATGTAATATAAGGTCTAAAAAAACTTGGGTCTAAATATAATATAAGGTCTAAAAAAAATGAAATACAGTATGCTATATACACAAATGCTGGGTATCAATACTATAGATAATACTGTTCAGTGATTTACTAAAAACACAAATAGTGGTTTGAAGTATGCTATAATACATAATAAGAGATAGTAGATTGGTAATATTGACAGAAGTAGTGATATTTCACACCACAAGAGCCACTCAATCACTCGTTCCAGTAAGTCAGTCAATCAGTCTGTCAGTCACTTACTCACTGCCTCACTCTCGGTTCCTCACCACTACACTTGCTCTCTCTCTCCCTCCTCTCTTTGTCGAAGCTCTGGTCTCTTTGCAGTCCTAAGGCAGGATTCCAACTCTCCAAAGCCAGGGCCTCAGAGTGAATAACTCTGGAAAAGGTCACACATTTCTTCGCTCGTCCCTGGGGGCACAAAGCGAAGCCCACACCTTCGCGGGAACGTCAGCTCCCAAAGCCTGACAGCAATTACAGCCCAAATTCCTGTGAATTAGCATGCCAAACTCTATCTGTGTGCGCCTGTTTAGCGAAAGGCCTCCCTTACGCTCCACTATAGTCGACAGGTTGGGGGCAGCATGGGCCACTGAGGGCCGCTCGTAATAACGGCTCTTGGGAGTCCAAAAACAACAACGGGTTCACGGGCAACGTGCTGTCTACTCATACAGTTGCATTCAATCAAATGTTACAGAATGGCTTTGCAATTTCAGACAGAGGCTACTAATTGCTAATTGCTAATCATAGCTGTGCGGGCCTGAAGAGATGGTCTATTGTCTCCACAACCCTTGCCAAGAGCATTTCAGTACGTCAGTGATTGCTGTAATTACTGCCAAAAGATTTGATTTTTAGAGAACTTACGCACAATCAAGTACCTAAGGGTCAAAACCCCCATAAGTCTTTGCTTGTCTCAGTAGAAGCCTGGGTGTAGTAAAGACAAGGTTGAAGGCCCGTGGAGATCGGCCATTCAATGTCAATTTCCTCAGGAGCTTTAAGGCTTAAGAGCTTTTTTCCGCAACAACCAAACAACCAAAATTGCTTCACTTGGTGAATGAGTCAAAGGCAGAGAACAATTTCCCACTGTTCACACTGTGTGCTCTTGTGTGTTCATGTGTGACTATAACGGGCCTCTTTAATTGAAACTGTCTGATATAGAAGTTAAGTAAGCAAGAGGAAAAGGAAAGTTTGGTCTCTAAACAAATCCTCCAGTAGAAATGATGAAAGTAGTTAAATATGAGGTGTTCAAAATACCAGGTGTAAGTTGCTATGCTTTTGAGATGTCCATTCTGATCAGATCACCAGAGACATATCTTGATGCCAATTATAAACTAAATCAAAATGATCTAAAAAATGTATCTAGATACAGTCAATTGAGCTGTGTCTGTGCTTAGACTCTCAGGAGCAGGACTGAGGAACGTCTATAGATTAAATACATAAATAGATTAACTACTTAAAAGAGTACATGGTGATAGTGTAATTAATTATGTTTGGATTTCCAGTGTCTGAAGCCCATTTTTCTGAGGCCTTAGTTCTCATCACTGGCCGTGAATACGACATGTAGTTTAACTAAGTTTCAGTGAATTGTTAGAAACGTAAGACAGCGAAGGCACCTCTATGCCAGGGCTCTTTATTAAATAGAAGCACCGTAAAACTGCAACAAACAAGATTTAATTTGTTCAAAGCTTCAAATGTAGATTTTTTTTTACTTGCACCATCATTTTTTTTTGCTTTTGCAGCATAGCACTTAATGTATAGAGAGCCTTTCACACACTTCATTAACAAAAAATAAAAAATAATGCTGCAATGAAGCCATGAGCTAAAATGGTAAAGAGCGGAGTGGAAATACGAGGTCATAAAGCAAGACAGTATTAGCAGAGAGAGAAGAGAGAGAGTTTGTTTTACCCAGAAATATGACAGAGGTCACTTAGTCATCCACAAAACTGGAAAATGTGTCACATTGCACAATAAGGATGTGTAGTTCAGTGCAGAGCACTCCAAAGTAAACCTTGTTTCTCCGGCCTTATTTCATTTTAAATCCTCACTGTAGACATTATGCAGACGCGGTAAAGCGGCACGGGGCCAGACCCTGCCAACGTAGTGTTGGGGGAATCCCGCCGTGTGTATGAGAGAGAGACATAGAGAGAAAGAGAGAGAGAGAGAGACAGAGAGAGAAAGAGAGAGACAGGGTGAGGTTTACATTAAGAGCTCACGTCCCTTGTTCATTTCCATCCAGCCCCTTTACTTCTTCATTCCTCTGAAAGTTGCAGCAGTTCTCATGCTGTTTCATCATGCTGTGTCTCAGAGATCTGGAGCTCAGCCCCAGTCGGCACACTCACTTAGGCCTTCATTAACGAGAGGTTTGGCTAGAGGTCAAATTGATTCAGCTTTCCACTTACATCAACTGATACGTATGAATATGGACATCAGCACAGCTTAACATGCTGTATATGTTGCCTGAATTTTGTCAATAGTTTTGCTCATTTTGATAGATGACAGTAAGACAGACAGTATCAAAAACGAAATACAGTTCACGGGGAAAGTTTTCAGACCCCTTCGAGTCGTCTTCATTTTATGCCTTACCCTGGAATGGATTAAATCCATGTTTTCTATAATTAGTCTACACACAATACTCCACCATGAGAAAGCATGAACATGCATTTCCAGTGATCTGCTAGTTTATTAAAAAAAAAAAAAAAAAACCTGAAATATCCCATTTACGCAGACACTTTGGACAAACACTCATGTCAGATGCACTTCTAGTGAGTAAGCCAAGGCGAACAAGGCAAGGAAAAACTCCCTAAAGTTGGAGAAGGAAACCTCAGTAGGAACCAAGACTCAAAAGGGGGACCCATCACTACTAAAAACTCCTCAGGCCAGTCCTGGAAGGCTTTATACTCTTTTTCCAGTGGTTGAGCATGGTGCCCTTAAGACTGACACTGAACTACCACAGAGCATAACATTAAAATGGTAAAGCTTACAACTGTGCGTGCAATTAGACACCTGAAATGGCTGCATCGTATTTTAGCCGAATACACGAGTGAGAAAGGTTGTCTTGATAATTCTGTGTCTACAGTATTATTTTCAGGCAGGAACTTTTTTCATTTCTGGAACACTGAATGGGAAATGCTTTGAATTATTATTTCTTAAAAAATTTAACCTAAGACACTATCTTAGCAACAATATGTCATTTTCTGGATACTTTCTTCACTAGCAATGGTCTGCAGGAACTACTGATGTGAAAGCAGAGGCTTTCGACCCAGCTCAGACCCAAGAGTGCCTGTTTTGGGTCATTAGAATCAGAAAACTTCATATATGCTGGAGGAATTCCTTAAATTTTTATTACTGTACAGACACGCTATGACAAGAATTAAAATCAAATTTAAAAAACATGTATTTAAAATACAGTCTGGTCGTACACAGTGTTGGTATTAACACTATAGACAAATAATTTAAGTGAATCATGAATCACACAAATAGTGGATGGGAGTTGTTTCCATACTGTGTATGTTATTGGACATAATAGAGGTTAGTAGTGGATGAGTAATATTGAGAGGCTAATTATAAGTCTGCGTGAAAATGTAGAAATATTCTCAACATGTCACGCACTTCAAATGAAAAACAGTTGAAAGAGTCGTTCAGATCCAAAAACAGTTCTGTGGCGTCACACGAAGACCCTTTTGTGACTTTTTGAAGAGTGGATCTTAAAAGTATGTAGCCTAATTATTGTAGTTATTGTTTCTTGATCCCTCTATTTTGTGCATGTCTGTTTAGGCTAATTTAGAATTACAATTAGGAATGCAATTAGAACTGGTCATTCATAAGATAATAATAATAATTTTATTTGCCGCATAAAGAAGTTTCAGACTTGAATTATTGGTTACAAATGGGCAGAAAATAGGGTAAATGTGACAAATGTGTCTATTGATAGAAGTCTGGTATTGTTTTTACACAAATCCCATACTTTAACATGAATGCCGTAAGGAAAAAGCAACACATTTAACACACCTTGTCTGATACGATAAAATATGATTTATCTTTTTAATATCATAAATTCAGCTTCGAAATTATATTTTTTAATGTAAACATTCTGTTATAATAACCAGTATCCATCAGTGACCCTCAGCGTAACCACTGAATCATTGGCATAATCATCAGATCATAAGTTCATTGTCTGATGTCCATGATTGGCCTTTCTGTCTCTTTCTGGGTGGGTTGGATGGACCACCCTTACCCGCTCCATCACTCAGCCTGGTACCTGCCAGCTTGGTCATCTCTTAGCTGACGGGACAGAATTAACTGTGCTCTCCTCCAAGCGTGTTGAGCCGTTCAGTGACATTGTTTAAGTGACTGTTTGAATAAATGTGGTCATGTTTCTTCGAGGATGATTGTGCTGGTGTTCACTGTTCCTGAGTGACAGGGAGACCTAGCTATTGGATGGAAGGGAACGTGACAACTTAAAATTCCAGATTTCCAATTTTGAATTTTCTTGGATTAAAGTAAAAATAATGACATTCCATGTTCTGATGAGGTAATTTGTGCATTTTTTCCTCCCTTTTGGTGTGTAAACGAATGGAAAGCTAACATAATTCACATTTTGAGCCCAAATAGAGACTCCATTGAAACCTGTCGTGTGAAATTTAACTCCAGCAGCTGTGAGGTTTCCAGTAAGGTAGAGAGGAAACGGTGCCTTCTTTCACTCAAAACCACAGAAATGTAGCCATCCCACCCCTCTCTCTGCCACCCACTCCACTCGGGTCAAACGGCCAGCGCTGACCAAAACCCTGCCGTCCTCCTGTGACGTGTTGCTGTGAGCAAGTGCAATGTTTGCTAAGGACACAGAAAGAGCTCAGTTTATAGTCTCTTGCGACACAACAGTGTCTTCTGAACTTCCCCTGAATAATAATCCTTTATGTTTCTCTTTTTCCTGAGCTTTTCACAGGACACAAACAACTCCTTGATGAGTGTATGATGGTTATGGCCAGTACTCCTAGAAATCTGAACAACTTCACATGTCATTAAAAAGACATACCATGGACAGTTACTGGCTAATTTATCGAGCAAATCAGCCTTAAGTCCTTTGCAAAGTAGCTTTTACCCTGTTGTCCTCTGGCTAAACCTTAATTTCTGGCCACAAATATCAAAACACACCTCAGCAATAATGCTATTTTCTGCGAGCACAACTACAGGGTACAATTAGTGTTTTAACACTGAGTTAATGACATTGAATATGAACATTTTTGGCCATTCTACACTACCAGTCAAAAGTTTGGACACACCTTCTCATTCAAGGTTTCTTTTTTGTTTTTACAATTTTCTACATTGTAGATTAATATTGAAAACAAACAAAATAAAAGAACACATGGAATTATGCAGTAAACAAAACCAGTGGGTAGGATACTTGCCTCTGGACCAAGAGGTCATGGGTTCAAATCCTACCTTCAGCACCACCACTGGGTTCCTGAGCAAGACCTTTAACTCTAAGTTGCTCAAGGGAGACAGTCCCCTGTAGTTAGAGAATGGAAGTCACTCTGGATAAAAAGCGTCGGGAAAATGGTGAAAATGCAAATTGATTTGTGGGTTACCAATGCTTGTGATGTAGTTCTCTTTAAAATGTATTTTAAGCATGATTTTTGTTCTGTAACTGTATTGCAATTAAAGGACAAACCTCAGAAATGAATGAAGTATCTTTATTCGTGTGATTTATCTTGAAATACTTTTATGGCACCATCTATTGGGTATTGGGTAATTGTGTTCTGGCCTAAAATGTTAAAGCTCCTCAATCCTAACCTTCATGGTAAACATCCCTTTAGTGTCATTGTTATCTCACAAGATCACAGGGGGCAAAATAATGGTACAACATGTGTTGTAGCTGAATGAAATTTACACTTTTAAAACATTTGTAACAGACACTGTCACACTTTAACTGTAAATAAATTCAATACACTTATGTGTGTAACAATGAAAACAAATGAAAACAATATGTTATGATACAGACCCATCATTCTATCTCATTTAATTGGATTAGGACAGAAGTTCAAAAACTTTTATGGCCATTTCAGCCTGGTAAAAAACTATCAAATCCAAACTGGCTTCCTCAGGTTATATAAGGTAAAAGAAAGCAGGAGAACGATGTAAAAAAGGCTACTGTCATCTTATCTGAGTGAAAACAAAGGGGCTTCCTGTAGCACTCCTCACATGGAGCCGTAAACAGCGTGCAGGCGGCTCCTTCAGTTCAGCGCACTCTCTTAAAGAAATAGTATTTGTAAACACAAAAAAAAGTTTCGTCCTTAAGGTGGCTGCCTCTGTATTTGGTCAAGGTAATGTCATTTTTACATGTTTACAAACAAATGTGTGAGGAACTCAAGTCTCTAAGAGCAGTGGTAATTAAACTGGTCCTCAGGGAACTCGATTAATAGGTTTTTTCTCCAACCCAACCCACAACACACATGAGTGTGTGATCATTTTGACATGAAGTTTACACTATGAGGTAGTGGTAGAAGATTCCATTACTGGTTGGCTACAATGGCTCATGACTACATGAAAAATGAATAAACATAATTGCTATTTTTCCACTGTAGTACGTATGGCATGAAGTATTACATGGCTCAGGAACAAGACTTTGCAGTGTTTGGTACAGGTGAGGCACCGCCATGGAAATGGAAGCAGTGTAGCCATGGAAAACAATGATGGAAATCGGGTAGGGTTGCTATGGAAATCACTATAAAGTAACCATCAGAATGTATGTACTGTAAATTGAAAATGGGAATCGGAGTAGTATAACCATGAAAAAGAGTGTAGAGCAACCGTGGAAATGTGTATTCTGTAATCATGGACTTAGGTGTAAGGTAATGACCTAAATGGGTACAGAGTTACCATGGAAATGTGTCACTTCTCATCCTCTCAGGGCTTTAAGCATGGCTCGTCTTGAGCCTCCGCTGCTCAAAAGAAGAGGGAGACATGCGTCAAGACTCTTCTCAGTCTCGGCCCCCCAGTTGTGGAATGAAGTCCCTCACTGTCTTCAAGCGTCTCCTGAAGACCCACCTCTTCAAGGAGCACCTCGGCAACTCTCATTCTGCTTGTTTATTTCCTTCCTTACTCCTGTCTTAACTCCTAACTTTTCTATTACTTGTGCTGTTCTGGTATTGTTTGGCAGGTGCTGGCTAGGTATTATTTTACAGATGTTGTTCAGGTGCACCAATGTGCCGTATTGTAGTGGACGTTGATTTAAGTTTACCTTTGCAGTTTTAAGAAACAGTGGACTTCTAGAGCACTGATGTACGTCGCTCTGGATAAGAGCGTAAGCTAAATGTCGCAATTTGTAAATGTAAATGAAACAAGAGTAGTGAAATGATGGACATGTGCTTTGAGTTACCACTGAAATGGTAGTCACATGGAACTTGAAGTAAAGTAATGATGGTCACCGGCGTAGCGTTACCATGGAAACGAGCGTAGCCACTGACTTCTAGTCGGCGACGGTGTTGTTTAAATTTTTATCGGTCATTTTGAAAAACTTTTGGTGGAAATGACTTCTTTGTATTACAATGAAATGTTCATTTCTTGATGTGATTATGATGCCTTCCCCAGCATTCATATAATAAGATCACACTTGAAAGTAACCATTAGTCATTAAATATCTGGGCTTTGGGAGATATTGTTTCTTTAATTTTTCTTTTTTTTTTTTTATATGCTGGCGTCAGCAGATGTGAGCTCACCAGATGTTTTTCTCCCCCATTACGTCTATTTGCATTCACACATTATCCCAGTTGCTCTCCAGCGAGTGTGTGTATATGAAAGTGGCAGTGCTTACACTCTCCTCGGCTTTTTAGAGGTTTCTAATCCTGGCGGGT
>JBBJLR010010768.1:0-13727 GCA_037577145.1 Brachypetersius gabonensis
GCTCGGGCATCTGGTTAGGATGCCTCCTGGACGCCTCCCTCGGGAGGTGTTCCGGGCACGTCCCACTGGGAAGAGACTGCGGGGAAGACCTAGAGCACGCTGGAGAGACTATGTCTCTCGCCTGGCCTGGGAACGCCTCGGGATCCCCCTAGAAGAGCTGGACAAAGTGGCCGGGGAGAGGAAAGTCTGGGTTTCCCTGCTTAGGCTGTTGCCCCCGCGACCCAATTCCGGATAAACGGAGGATGATGGATGGATGGATGGATGGACATGTTTTCTTGTTTCGGCCACAACTCGCCGCTAGAAAACACGATAAACCTCCCTCCTCTCACTCCCACAACCACACGTGCTCATTTTAGTTCTAAATTTTTAAAAATATATAAGTTACTACAAACAAACAGCCCAAATCCAAATATAAATTCTGCTGGCGCATCCTCTCTCTCTCTCGGCGAGCGGTTCTGCTGGATGCCTCTACTGGATGCCGCCACCGCCCCCCTCCCCCTCCCCCTCCCCACCCTTACACCTAATTCAAACTACTATAAAACTAAACAGCTACAGTACCTGAGGGATCCCATAGTTCCTCATTTCTCTCACAACATCCCAGGTTTTATTGCTAGAGTCATATCCCCACCGACAAAGATGATAGCCTAATGCCCAGTATGTAGGCATTGCTGGCTTTCCTAAGATCAAGGTTAAAAAGACAAAAGGAAACACAACCTGGTTACCTAGACACTAGCTTAGTAATTTTACAAAGAAAAAGTTAAAAACATAACACTGACCTGTGACCTCCAGATACTCTGCAACCACAGAGCTAGGATCAGGGCCAAGAAAGACATAAAAGTCCAGTATTCCTCCAATTGTGCGCCATGTGAGGGCAGGCGCTGGTTGAAGAACCACATCTAAAAAACAGTTAAACAAAAACACCACTCCTCATCATGTGCTGTACTTTACATGTTCGTGTACTTTCATCAATTGTGTTATTTTAAGCAAGACCTCAGAATAACATGGGATTTGTTTTTCCTCCAATATCTAGTGTCCGGTGTAAACCAAAACTCTGTATTGGTCTGGTGCCAGCACTTAACTAATACATTAAACTTCAACTCTAATCTGCAAAGTATGACCATCTACTATCAGTCAGAAAATTCTGGCATCCAACAACTGCATAAATACCCTGCTTCAGAGCATCTATGACACATTAGGCCTACAGTCAAGTGTTATTCCTGAGTGTGATGTGCTGACAACCAATAAACATAGGATCTACTAAGCAGGTGCCTGAAGATCTGAAACTAAAGACAACTGACTCTTATGAAACAAGAGCAGATTACAGAAGATATCAACTCATCCTGGTTATATTTTTTTATTGTCTGAAGAAGTAGTTGCTTCAGACAAAAACTGCTGATGTCAAAATTAAGCTTGTAGCAAGCCTGCAAACTGAAACCCCTAGACCAGGAGTGTCAAACTCCAGTTCTGGAGGGCCGTGGTGCAAGATTTCCCTGCTCAAAAACACCTGGTGCACCGCGACAGTTAATTGCCAGGTTTAGTGAATGTGTTTGATTACGAGAACCATCAAACTGTGATGGACACCGGCCCTCCAGGACTGGAGTTCAACACTCCTGCCCTAGACTTCGAGGACTTGGAGGAAGATTTGGCAGGCATGGGAATAGTCATACACTGCCACTGGTGTTGTTGCACATCCACATGAAAGTTTCACTAGAATGTAACCTTAACTGTAATCTCATCAAAAAATCCTCTGAATTATGTACATAGATAAAGTACAGGCACTATTGAATCAAGTGATGTGGCTTATGAAACAAAAGATAGTAATCTGTGATTATAATTACTAAAGATGCTATCGTCATCTAGGCTTTAATATTACTGAAACTGATCAGATTTTGCTGTACATCCAAGACAATCTATAAATGTTTCTTAACTAGAGGCAAGAGTAAAATTAGGGGTGCAAAACAAGCCACATTTCACATTTTTTCCTACATGTTAAATGAAGCAAACAAATCATGCATTCATGCATTAAATTTGCAGAAATATATTCAGTTGCAGTCCATACAAAAAATAAACAAAACCTCATTTTGCCATCTTGCCATCAAAGCTTTTGCAAAGCACTACATGCATACTTGCAAACAAAGGCTTTGTGAATACTAGAGGAATCTTAAAATTCTTGTCTAAAAGAGATGGCAGAAAAACAATTCTTTGGAAACTGAATTTCATTCATGTGACTTAAAAAGTTAACCCGCAGTGATGCTCATCTTTCATTCTTTAAGAAGGAAAACAAAAATGCATTTTACTGCAGCTTTTATCGAACAATGGTATAAAGTCCATTACTGATAGGTGCAGATGCATGAGAGGTGAACATGACAAGCAAGCATAAAATTTTATTTATGCCATACTGTAGTGCACTTGTGTGATCTCTGAAGATAACATGTTTGCAATAATACTGCTGAAGTCCTGAGGATCATGTTTTTTTAGATCCCATTTCACTTGACTTCGTTTTTTCAGTTATTTTCATATATTTCATTGAAGTCAACATAAATCATAAACCATTTTCCTTCTGTACGATAATGTATTTCTAAGTCTCAACTATTTATAGCATTAGGAAAAGTCTTTTTTACTCAGTGTTAGGTGGGTGGGGGGGACTTTTCTGCACGTGTTTGTGAATAAACCGTGCCAAGTTAAAATCAGGAACTATTGTATTTCACCATTGAATGCTGTTTGCAACTGTTTTACATTTATTGGTAATTAAATTAAAACAAATTATGTTATATATTGTACACAAAATAAATGATTTGCGATAAAAGAGATTTTCATTACCATTAGATAGATTACGCTACCATTGGCATTAGCATGAGCTAACTCAAGTCTGAGGCCAGAAAAATATTACCGTTAAACAAGATAGAAGTGTTGCTGTGCTACTGTGCTAGATGTGTTGGGTATAATATTTTTGTTGGTGTATGTCAACTGTGGAAAGAAGCCACCATGAGACCTGACCGTGCACCAGCTCCAACACCTGCACGAGCACATGTCATTTACAAGTAATGTGCGTATTTCTCCTCACCTTCAATCTTCTACCATCACTTTTCTTATAATTTTATGAGTGTTTGTGCGAGACATGTTTATGCAACATACTTTGGTGTAAAAATGAATGCCTGCTATGCAAAATGTATATGGGTCAGCAGGTCTGCTTTTTTGTAAAAGAAATAAATCTTTTTTTTTTATGCAGGCACAGTTTTAAATAGTAACATTCACTAGTCCATACAAACATTATAAAAAAACTATAATACACTTATAGCACAGACGTCTGTGTAATTCACAAGGATGAAGTGGAGTTAGAAAATGTAAAAAATAATTATTGTAGTATTTTGGACACAAAACAACAACACCAACACCAACACAAGGAAATGCTACAATACAAAAAGTAAGATATGGGTCCTTTAACTCACCCATAGCATTGCTGTTGAGTAAGAAAGACCCATGTGCCTGTCCATCAGGCTCCATAAGAAGATAAAATGGATGAACACCATAAAGGTTAATGAGCTCCTATAGGATGAAAGTGAATGAGAGACAGAAACATGGAATGCCTGCTAATTAATATTTATAGAGCTAAATTTACATGAATTAATCCCAAAAATAGCAGTCCAAAGACATATGTACACAATATTAAAGTAAAATGAACAATTTTATTACCGTAGGTGCTGCATCTCGACTCCACATGGTCAACGTGTTCCACTGCACATCATGAAGAAAGCTGGAGCGATGTTCACCCAGCCCGTAAATGAAGTTTGACAACAAAGATGTTGACATTTGCAGAAACTGATCCGCATAGAAGAGTGGAGCCACTGTAGTGTTCAACCTTACAAACACAGACATTAATGGGCACAGTACACAACAGCTAAGCTCTACATTATTTAAAGATGTCCTTATCAGTGACTGAAATGTTGGTATTGGAACCAATTAAAGCATAGTTTACTGGTTCATGCAAATTTTACCCAAACCCAATTCTGGTCTTTCGTTAAGGCTACAGGAAGAAGTATACGCTTAACATTACATCAAACAGTATGCGCATGTGCTATATCAGACAAGATTTGTTTTTGGGCTTGATCAGATTATTCCTCTTAGCATTTTTTTGCTACTGGCCTGATATCAAGGAGTGCAACTGATAAGCAGAACTACAAAAGGATTCTCAAAAATGGCAATACATTTCCTATTATTTTACAGTTCTTGGTATAAAGCCTATAACTATACCTTTTCCCTGATCTAGCCTTTGATGAGCTTGTTAATTGGTGAGAGAGCTTGTGAGGGCATTTGAGGCGTCAGATGAGAGTGGACTGAGCGCCAAACGGAGCAAATCAAAGCGTCCACACAGGCATTCAGCACCTACATTCTGTCAGCTGCGCATTTGGGTGGTGTCAAAAAGAACTGACAGTGTAACGCTGCCCTGAAGTCAATCAAGCGCAGCTACAAAACGCAACAAAACCACGTATGGCGTTCAGAGCACTTTCATTTATCCAAGATTTGAACGTCCGTGTGGACAAGGCCTAAAATGTGCATAGTATGGAGCCTGACTTCAGGAATCTGTGACCAATGAAGTGGTGAAAATCTTTGTGTCGTCATAAGCCACATCACCCACAATCATCATGTACACTTACACCACAGCCCGATTTAATGTTCTCTTCACAGTAAGCCCGAATGGTTGTTTGGTGAACTCCACAATATAAAAGGGATTAGAAGCTTTTTTTTTGACCACAGGTACATCAATTGGAACCTCATATCTCTCCATTGCTGGATCTGTAATCTAAGACACAGGAACAACAACAAAAAAGTTAGATATATACAATAGTTTGACAAAAAAATAATCTCATTGTTGTCTGACAAAGAATTTGTTTGTTTTGCGCTAGTTATGATGTGAAACAGCTTACAAGTAATAACAGGCTAGGATCAGTTAAGTCCATAAGAATCTGAACATAGATGCAATTTTTGTCCTTTTCTCTCTGTACAACAGCACAACATGGCTTACTTATGTATTTGACACTGTATGACAGGCCGTAATCTAAAAAAAAAAGAAATCATTAAAAGTACATCTGCTAGCTACAAATACTTGTAGTCACTATGTTGCAGCCTAAATTTGTAGGTATAGGTTTAAAACCGTCCACTCAAATTAAGCCAATTTCTAGTAAAAATAATAAGAAGTAAATTTCACGAGTGAAAACCTCTACATCAAACAAACTTAAATATAGAACTCTTTTTGCAAATTTCAGTGGCTCGTTATTTATCTATTTCTACACAATTATTTCCTGGGTTTAACATATGGGGAAAAATAAACAAAATATAAATTATACCAAAATGTACACACATGCCATATTTAATTTTTTCAGAACTATATTCAGTTAAGGACAAACAAAACTGTGCAAAACTGTACTAAAGTGTGTTCACTGTAGAGGGAACTTTTAAAAATATTTTAAAATCTTGTCATTTGACCAGCACTGCCAAAACATTTGCACACAACTCTAAGCAAATCTATGTGATATCTTAATCTGGTTAAAAGCAAATATGATGATTTATGTATGTAGATTGGTATTTTCAGGCTACGTGGAAAAATGTGTAAACCTAAATTTTTATATATAATTAATCTATACCAGAAATGAGATACTAGACCATGCCATTTATCTCACTTTCACACGTAGTCTGTTGTCTGATTCAAACAGAACATCCAACTGCAGCGTCTCTACATCGTTAGGGTAGTAGGTCTTCTGTCGGCGAATCAGTTTCCCCCTGTAGCCCATCTCCGTCTCGTTGATAGCCACTAGCTCATAAGATGGAAAGTCTGGTGGATAAAAGCACCACGGCACGCCGTTCTGTCCTGGCGTCTCAGGTACTTGTATAAAGCAGCAGTTTCTTTTATTGCACATCTCCTTGGTCACCACAACACCTTTTTCTGGGTAGCAGTCAAATCTGTAGGCTTCAGATATAGAGGAGCAGGATTCTGGCTGAGACACACCACACCTTGGAGTCACAGGCGACGGAGGTTTGTGGATTCCTGTGGAAGGTGTACCACGAAGCCAAATTACAGTTCCTAGAAGCCAGATTGCAAGAACTGCCAAAATTAGCCCTCCCAATGTTAACAGAGCAATTGTGGCAGAGCAATGAGGTCTCCTGTCCAGCAACGGACGGTCTGGGTCTTCTGCCTTCATCTCCATATCTCCTGAGTCCTCAGGTCCAGGCTCCAGTGAAGCAGCACCGGAGAAGTGCACCTCCTCCGGGTTCAGTCTCTTATAGGATACCATGGCAGGAAGCTAAGCATACAAAACAAGACAGTGCAACAAAGTTAAACTGTATTCGATGCAATCATTTCTACCATTCACATTCTTCTTGCTCACAACTGAAGTCCTTAATGACTTTGGTGTGAAAGTATACAAAAAAAAACTTTGCCAGAGTACTGTAAATGTTAATGGACAATATCTTTTTTTTACAAGACTGTTATATGCCTTTAATCAAAACAATTTATTTTAATAGCAGTATTTTTAACGGAACTACTGCTTGTACTAGTCAAAGAACAAAATGAACATTTCCCATTTGCGTTTTTGACTTACAACTTTGACCAGTACTGAAACTTTTTAATGATCTGCTAGTTGAAATGAGATATTTCAACTGTTTGTGCTTACAAGCAAGGTGCTTGACTCCTTACATGGTGCTCAGAGCTTTAATACTAAATAAGTATTAACCTGCTTGTGTGTATGTACATGTTTTGGCACTTTTAAGTTTGGAGCAATGAGTCAGTAGGATTTCCTGTCAGATGCATGTATTTAACAGCAATGTTAACATATTACATGCTTTTTAGCATGCAATGTTGGCAGCAGAAACAGTTTTAATGGGTCTGGACAAATTTTGTACCTGTTCCTTCTTCAGAAAAAGCTCTATATTTAAGATATTTTGAGCTCTGTACTAAGGGCAATAACAAATGCAAAAGGTGATATAGATTGCAGACATACTGAAATTAATTATTATAACTCCATCAGCAATAGCACTACAGTTCTTCTTAAGTTTTTTTTATTATTCTTTTTATAGCTGAATTTGAAATATTGGTGTCGAACATCTGTTAATATCTGGGGGCAGTAAGCTTATATATAACATTCTGATCGGCTAATCTGGGGCCGATTGGATTATTGATTCAGCTTTGTAATAAATAGGGAGAGGGAGTTGACAGTTAAGTCACCCTCAATATGTATGTCAGAGAAAGAGTCATGGAAAAGAAAGAGTCATATGAGGTCATGGAAGTCAGAAAGAGACAAAACATGGACACCTAACCTTAGGTCAGTAAAACAAAAAAAACTAACAAAAAATAAAACAACACCCGACTCTGTTTGTTGTGGTGCAGTTAGGTCTAAATTAGGTGTTTTTTTGGGAGTTTGTGGCATCAGGTGAGTGTGGACTAAGCACCGACCAATTTTCTGCTCACTGAAGCAAATCAAAGCGTCCACAGAGGCATTCAGTCCCAGTCAGCTTGCGTTTTCCTGTGGCATCAAAAAATGTCTTATTGGTCTCAATTTCTGCCGAAATCCTGACGAACGCAAAGAAAATGCAGCTATTGCCAGTGTAGTTAAAGAACTTCTGCAGAAATCTCCGCATGTCTTTAAAAAGCACAAAAAATGTCCCGTCGACCTAAACAATCTGGAGAGAATAATTACTGCCCCAACAGGTGAATACATGAAACTACTCATTGGGCTGATGGCTGGCGTTAGACAGCAAATGTGTACCTAATTTGTATATCATACCGCGCGCATAACCCTGCCCTGAAACATGGCGAGACATACACTGGCACAGACACCACATCCCCCAGAGTCCAGCACCACCAGCCACCCCCCCTCCGGAACCACGTGGAGACACCCCACCCCCCTGAATATAGCATTTTTATTTTTGGTGCATACCAGTTATTTCATGTAGGTACTCATTAGAGTACCAGAGCAAAAAATTATGTCAACCCCTGTCTATGACGCTCAGAGCATGTTCATTTATCCGAGATTCAAACGTCTGTGTGGACGAGGCCTTAAAAGTAATCAGCCGGTAAATATCACAATGCCTTCAGTCGTCCTTGACAATAAATGGCTTAGAAAGAGCTAGGGCTGTAACGATATGCGATATGAAACCAAAATCGTGATACTCAGACCCACAAACCTGTGTCACGGTGTGAGATGACAGAATCGCGACACACCTCTTCCAACTGCCAGTTATCCTTCCACTTCCCATGCAATGCTACCACATCTTTCCTGTTCCCCCTCCGCTAGGGGGTTGTACCCGTATACAGATCCTGCCCAGAAACATTTCATACGTTTTTTGCCATAACAGGAGGATTTTCACATTAATTTATTTTCTTTAACCAATAGCTGACGGTCTTAGGGTTTAAAAACATACAAGCATGTACGGACTCTGTTTGCTGAATTTATTTGCTTTGAGTACATGGAAGTTATGACACTCGGCATATAAAAGTGTCTATAAGCTGGCTGGGTTGTGATAAAACCGTTTTCTGTAAAATTGTTTTATTGTGTTTTGAGTGAGTTTTGTGGGCTCCAAAATTATTTACTTATGGTAGCTCTGGATGGCACAGTGTCTGAGTGGCTGGCACTGCTGCCTCACAACAAGGAGGCATGGATTTGATTACCAGGCCCTACTTGCATGGAGCTTGCATGTTCTTTCCCATGACTGTGTAGAAAGTAGGAACATATATTCACTTAGAAAAATCATTAAAGCATGTAATTTCATGACGGGTCCTTAAATGTTTTCCTAAATGTGAGTCTACGTGATTACTTATCGCTTTTATGACTTTATAACTGACTGATGGACTGTAAGAACAAAACACTGTGCCCCGAACACAGTAACTTCTCTGGAGAGGGATTAACATTCCCAACATAATAATTCTTAATGTATAAATAACTTAATGAAACATTTTTTACAGTTAATTCTGGAAAAAAGCCCTTAATTACCCTTTGGTCAAACAAAACATAATTCATGGTCAGGTAATTTGTTCATAGATCAGCCCAAACTACCGCCTACTGTCATGAGCAGTTTATTTACAAAAAAAATAGGGAACAGAGCAACACACAGGCGTCAAATGAGTGGAACAGACTCAACACAAACACGTCTGTAGGTAACAGATAACCATGACACTAGTCAGCTCGTTGAGTAACATAATACTCCTATATCTATTAAATACTCAACATGAAAATATTTATATTTAAAGAGTTTTGGACATCTTGAGAACGCAGAAATCCATTTCCCCCTCAAAGTGTGCAGCAAACCACCAAAGCTAGCAAAATCACCAACTGACATTTTAAGATATAGTTAACGTAAGACAACAAGACCATAGGTTAAAACGTGAACTGACCCAGAATAAACTGTAGGAATGTAATTCTAACCATTAAACAGTAGACAGGTCTGCAATCCTAATTCTCAAGACTGCTAATGGCACCTCCGAGGTACCTTCCTCACACACTACTCCATGGTCGCTGTGTTCCTGGCTGCCCACTGCTTCACTTGATGAATGGGTTAAATACAGGGGACGAATTCCGTGCTGTTCACACTGTGTGCTGTGGTGTGTTTACGTATAAGGGAATGATCACTTTACTTTTATTCGGTGTGTTTTTATTTGAGGTTATTTAACGGCAGGATCGTGAGGCTAGCTAGCCTGAAATGTTTTAATCCTTCGAGTTAGACTACTTTTTAAACTAATGGTACTGAACAATAGCTATCAGTATCGCGTTCAGGATGGGCTGCTAATATCAACCGTTATAGTTAATTAGTAATTCATTATATAAGTAACTTCACTTTGATGCAAGGCCACCGAGTGCCTTCAGCGTACAACGCAGTCCTTCAGACTGTATAGCCAGAAAACAAAACTGTATGTAACAGAAATCCTACCTTGGAGTGTCTCCTGACTGAAGACAGCACGAGTCGTGAAGAGTTTACATGCCGTTCCGGGCAGTAATAATCTGTATAGCCCCAGAACAGGTAGAGCTAAACTACAAACACAGCCACAACCCCTGGAAGTGTTCAGGCGTATGACACCGAAATGAGGTTCGTCTCAAATCTCTCCATATACCCTATCTAGGGCTGCATATTAGGTTACGAAAGAATGGTTCCATCCTCCATGCTAGTGCACTTAGTATTCACTGAGGAGCCGATTGGAACCGGAAGATTCGGTGTAAGACTAGACACATTCAGAGAAACACTTCCATCTAGAGGTCTGGGGTTTGAATCAGAGGTTAGGGGTTTGAATCCGTGACCTGCCCTTGTGTGTGCGAAGTTTGTATATTCTCCTCCTGGTGGTGGGTTTCCTTAGGGTTCGAGGAGGGTTCTCCAGTTCTCACAGCTCAAACACGTGCATTTGGTAAACTGGCTCCCCACAGGGCCCAAATATGATGTATCAAGTCGAAACCTATTAAAAATAGATAGATTGATAGACAGGGAGATAGGCAGGCAGACAGACAGACAGACAGATAGATAGTTAGTTAGATAGATAAAAAAAAATGAAAAGAACATCGTAAATAACACATGAATAAAAATAAAATTGAAAATAGAGAATAAAATACAACATACCTACGGTCTCTTTAAAAGATTCTGTCTCTTTATAACCCAAAAATGTAATGATATATGACATAATTTTGCAACTTTTGACAACTTTTGGTTGTAAAAAGCACTATATAAATTGAATTGAACAGAACTTAATTGAACCTATGGACCCTGTGCCTTACACATCTGAGGTTAGGGGTTTGAATCCGTGACCTGCCCTTGTGTGAGCGAAGTTCGTATTTTCTCCTCCTGGTGGTGTGGGTTTCCTTAGGGTTCTCCAGTTTCTCTCACAGTCCAAACACATGTGCATCCGGTAAACTGGGGATTCTAAATTAACTGTAGGTGTGAGTAAATGGTGTGAGCACCTTGCAGTGGGCAGTACCTGCGACCATAGAAGGATAAAGCAGTTGAAGAAAATGAATTAACTGAACCTGTGCGTTGCAGGTAGTCCCCACTGGGAATCACTGCTTCAGGCAAAGTGCACACAGGATCTGACCGGTACTGTAATAGTAAAATCATTCCAGCAGATGTCATTGCCGTCCAACACATGGATAAGGAGTCAAGGAGCGATTCTTTTGATTCTAGTTGTGCAATGTGATAGTAAAAGAAAGCTTTAACAAATGTGTAACAAATGTGTATATTACGAGCTCTTTTTAAAAATATAATTTAAAAACATCAAGAAATGTTTAATGTTTAGAGTTTCCTTCTTTAGTTAAGCCCTGGAGCACTCTCAGTCCACCTCACCCTATTAATTGATCAGATTATATGTTTTTTTAAACACTGTATGACAGACTGTCACCTAGCCTAAATACAAATGGTTGAAACCTTTTTGTCAAAAGGAATATTTTATTGATTTCCCATGTAAAAATAAGTTTTTAAACGTATAAATTGAAATATTGTACAGATGAATGTTAGGCTAAGGCTCATTTCATACTCTACTCCTATAGGTTCATTGGAATTCTTGTATCAGCTAGAACATGAACTACAACATGACTAGATCAGTCCCTTATCCTTCTTCTTTCACACACTGCTAGTCTGCATAGCTGGTGAACTGATGACTGTACTAGCGGCATTGTACTATAAGAAACCACATAACAATCCACAAATCTGAAGCTGACATTTTACTGGAATCTCTTGTTTTCTGTTCCAATATTAAATGGTGCAGCAGTAAAGGTGCCACGCAAGCTTCACATAGTTTTGGGTGCACTTCCCTGTGCATTCAAATACACTCCAATCAGCTTATACTTCCCCAGGAAACCCCCTCTGAGCATCAAATCCCACATATACACACAAAACAGACAAAACAGGACTGAATACTCAGACTCCCAATTTTTTTTTTACTTCTTGCAAGAAGCATGTGAAAATGTCACAGTAATATTTGCAAATGATTGTTTAAAAAAAACAAACCTAAAAAAAACAGTGATCATTTAGAATGATAAAAACATCAAAGTACCCCATGCTAACTGGTCAGATCTGCACCTTTTATTGTTCCAAAAGGCTTGACTAGCCACCACACATAAGACATCTGGCAGCAAATATGTTCATTGGATAATTTCCTCCAGGATAAATAAAGTTTAAATATTAAATAAAGATTCTGATTCAAATGAGCAGTTGTTCAATAAGGATCCAGCATCTTGTCATCATTGCAGGCATCATGTCATGGTTCATGATAGAAACGGCACAGGATGCTAATCATTCTAAACTGCCATCCTCTCTTAAACATTGACTGCTGGCCTATGGGAATGTATGTGCTGTAGATATTTGTGATTTTCTTTTGAACCAAAGAGAAACACAGAAAATGGGGTCTGAATAGAGAGAATTCATGGCCCTTCAATTTGAGAACCACTGGTTTAGGACACTGCATGACTTTCTGTGAGCTATAAAAAAGAGCAAGCTGTTCCAGATACAAAGCAGTTATTTGCAGTATTCAGTGCTCAGGCCAGGTCAATTTGGGCTGGCACAGAATCATATCAGCACATCCCGCCCCCTCAGATGGAGGAACGACAGCGAGAGGGGCCCCAGGGGGACACAGAGTTCCGTCAGCACCCCCACCCCCCTCCCCCTCAAAACAACGATATCGTGAGGGATACCACCGCTGAATCCCGTTAGCCTTCCCCGGGAACGTGTAAATAGCTGAAAGTCTGAAAGTTGGCAACCCCACATTAGGTAGCACCTAAGTAGTAAGAGCCAACCTGAGGCTGGCACTGTTGAATTTATGGAAGCTGTTAAAAGCGCAGTTGGTGTGCCTTGTGTGCCTCTCTTTAATTTGCTTTTAGAAGGAGTCTGGTGAGTGCCTGTCAAAGTTCTTGAGATGGCTTAAATTCTTATTTGAAGTCCTTGTGACCGTGACCTCATTCCACATCTCAGGCAAAGCAGTGGAAGCCCCTCCCACTTTTCTAAAGCTCTATGAGACATGATAAAGAGCAAGCAGGGCTCAGAAAATCTGCCTCCTGGTTGATTGAAGCACAATATAGGCTTGTCAATCAGAACAGAAGTGATTTACATATATCAATCTTAAAGGCACACTAACAAAAACAACATGTCTAAAATGTTTCAAGCAGATGGCTATAAAAACTTGGAAATGTAAGTGGTCAAAAGGAATGATGACAAATGTAACCCTGATAATATGGGTCAAAATAAATGAGTTATTTAGTTAAAATAAAGTTGTTATTATAAACTTTAACATTTTAGTTTTTGGCAAATTAAATATTTCTACTTTTATTTTTGAAAGTAGGAAGTCTTTTATTTTGACATGTTGCCACGTAACTTGATTAGTGTGTGTGCTTGTGTATATGTGTGTGTGTGCGTGTGTGTATGTGTGTGTGTGTGTGTGTGATAGTGATGGGAAGTTCGGCCCTTTTCAGAGAGCCGGCTCTTGTGGCTCGACTCCCAAAGAAGAGCCTGTTCTTTTGGCTCCCAAACGGCAATTAGTTTAGCATCATCTGTAGCCTCGTATTTTAGCCTAATTTGGCAAATATGATGCTTTGTGTGTTGATAAATCCTTTTGCAATTAGTGTTTTTATGTGAAGCCTCATAATTCCCTAATTCTGTGTATTTGGTCTGTTACAAAAGCAGGCATTCTTTTAACACTGCAAACAAATCCACAGAACAAAACTCGGTAAACAAACAGTATGTCCACAGTGCAGGCTGACATTCAG
>JBBJLR010010788.1:2384-13726 GCA_037577145.1 Brachypetersius gabonensis
GTTCTAAGTAGCGGGGAAGCTGATGTTTTATTTATGATAATGAAGCATACAATACAGATGTGGAAGATACGGATCAGGTTGAAATACTGTGGAATATCATCTTAGAAGAAAACATGTGTGGTTCAGTGCAGTGTTCACTTACGAAGACATGGTGCACCCTGTTGTAACGGCGTAATTGCCTGAGTAATCGATGTCACAGCGTACAACGTTATTGTTAAAGTCTGACTCTGGAACCTGGTAGCCTGGGTTCACTGTAATCTGGAATGCAAAAGACACATCACATAACACATCAGTCTCAAACTGACTCTTTACTTCATATTTAAATGGATATTTTTTGGCCTGCTACTCCTCCTAGGGCTTTCGAGATAGAGACACAGTTCCAACTCTGACACGTCGGGACCGATCTGGAGTTGAGTGCTTGTTCACAGTTTTATGCTACGCCTTGTTGTTCGTTTGTTATTCCTGTTTTTCCGGCAAAAAATGGCCCATAGAGAATGAATAGGGCTCAACTTTCAGATAGTCCTGTTCGGACCCGCTTCGCCCGAAACCCACCTGACACACGAAGGTGGTCGGTGATGACCAGCGCTCGTCTTTTCCTTGTCTTTCGCTCATCCTTTTTTTCCCCCTTTCACTTAAATTCATTTTGAACCCCATTGAAATGAATGCAGTTTCAGAAGAATACCATGACCAAACCATATGAAACTTCATATGAGACCTCAGGCCATACCCCCACAGACACACCTGTTTAAACTGAACTATATGGACAAAAGTATTGGGACACAGGTGTCATGCAAAACTCATCAAGTAGAAGGGGGGCAAGAAGGGTCAGATGACCGCTGCATTAGAGCAAGCATGCTTTACTTGAGTTACTTCAGTCCTCTGCATGTAACGGGTTCACCTGAGGGTGCTGGTGAAAATTGCGCCTGGGGAGCAGTGTGTGGGGACAGTATCTTGGTATCTTGTTCAAGGGTACCTCAGTGGTGCCTCTGGCAGTCCTGGGATTTGAACCCACAGCCTTCTGATTGCAGGGACAACTCCCTAACCACCAGGACACCGACTGACAGCATTATTACACCCCTATCTTAACCATTCAAAAATTTTGACGAAAGAAATCGATATTTAAAAACGAGGTAGATAAAAACGAACCTTGAGGATGTACTTCCCAGGTCTGACGTCTGTAATGTCGATCCACTGGCAGTCGATGTCTGCACTGTATGTGTCGTAACATCCTGGGCTCAGTCCCTGTTTGGTTGAGGAGATCCAACAATCAGAAAGACTCTATGTATCTGAAACTGATGTTTGAAACCCAAAATGGACGGATGGCCCATTAAGACTGGAGCATTTACTGTCCCCTGTTTTGTTTTGACTGAGTTTTTCCATTTAAACATGTTTAAACTTGGCAAATTGAGGCATTCATTGCACTCCTATTGTTGCAGGTCTGCTATTACAGTGTAGGGTGGGTTGATGGGGGATAGACGGAAGATTACATACTTGAGTGTGAGAAGTGCAGGCATAACGTCTATAGTAGCCAGGGTCGCAAGATGTGTCCTCCAGACAGAAGCTCGCTTTGTGCCCCTCAGCCACTCTGGTCTGGGTGCTTGAATCTAGCAGATCATAGTGACAGAACTGATCCATGCTGTGGTAGTGTCTGGTCAGAAACAAAAAAAGGCTGAGCATAGTCCAGCAAAGTCCATATAGTCTCCATAAAGTCTTTTCTATAGACATCACAGCCATTTACCTCCAAACCAGGCACCACCTCCTGAAGACTGTAGCTGTGGTTTTCCATGATTAATGTAATCATGGCTGTAGGATCATTACAAAGGGCTGTGTTTTTATAAAAATTATATGATGCAGCTGGTAAAAAAGCTCTTCAAATGAGGCATAATTGCAGTGCTATTACAACCACCCCAGTCTGACTGTTGAATTATTCTCTTTGTCAGTTCCTTCAACAAATGTGATCAAGACTGAAAGAAAAACAGAGGTGCTATTGAAAATCTACACCTTTGAAAATGCTTTCAGACACTTTCTTTTCATGTAAATCTCGTATAGCTGCTTTGATTTCGTCCAAGCTAAGGCGAAACAAACACGCTTCCGGGATTAATAATAAAAATGGGTTGTTATTCTATTATAGATAAAAACATGAAAATGACACATAAGTTTATGATAAGACTCAGAGGCAGCTTCGGATCCACATTCCGTCCTTGCTCAGCAATTAGAAGCAGAAATAATAAAAAAAATCGCAGACACCAACGACTTCCATCAACATTAATGATCTGCTGGTAAATCTAAAGCTGTGGGCCTAATCAAGGGTGTCTTTCATGATCTTGCCACCCCAAACTGCCTCTCTGAATTTCCTGAATCATTTACTCCTACATGTTCTTTATGTTCATCTGGTACTGGTTTGCTTAAGGTCTCCAAGTGTAATCTGTCTTCAATGGGAGGTATAGATTTTAGTGTTTTAGCGTTTAGTGATCTTTTAGATCTTTTACTATGGAACGCCCTCCCTCAGAATGTTCACAACACTTCCTCTGCTCCTTTTTCCAAAACCCAATTAGAAATATATTTCTGCCAGTGCTGTGCCTCTTCTCCTTACTCCTGATTTAGATCTATTTGTTCTTTTTCTGATACTGTAATCTGGGTTTTTGTCATTTTGACTGTTTAATTTTTTTCTCTACTGCCATCTGTTTAATGCTATTTCTTGTTCTTTCTATTTGTGAAGCGACTTTGAGTTTGAGAGGTGCTATATGAATACAAAGGTTTATTATTACTATTCTGGTTATTATTGTGGATATGGTTGTTGTTGTCAATGCCAAAGATGCTGTAGGGAAGGTTACATTTCTATGTTACTGAAAGTAACCACTGTTTTGCAGGATTCATTGATTGAGCCTGAGAAGTGAAGCCATCTGAGATTTTTAAGGAAGCAGCATGTGTCTTCAAGGCATTCAGTCTTCAATAATCCACCACACACCCTGGAAATCAGAAATATATTCTGCACCAGTTTGTAGTAAATGTAATTTTAAATTTAACATTTTTAACCCACAGGAGCTGAAAAAGAACTTTTCGGTTTCTTCAGTATATTGTTGGAATATATTTGAATGATGGAAATGTGAATGAGTTATGAAACCAGAACTGCACTGGATTTTTGTATTCATAAGTGAGCAAGGGAACCAAAGTTTGATGTGAAAAAAGCAGCAGAACCGTTTTAACCTTAGAAGAGCCTTCGTTGTGAAAAGGTGTGAATTGTTTCCATAGCTGGGATTCTCCTCCTTTCCTTTCAACCCTCATTGCTCACTAGCAGCTCAACAGAGTCACAACATTTCGCACACAGAAACCAATGGTGTTCTAGTCAATCAGATAATAGGGAACACTCATGTCCTAGAAGTTGATAAGCTTATAATTTACACGCAGTTTTGCAATTTGCAGTTGAGTGTTGTTTACCACCTTTTGTACAATATCTCACGGTGCAATATTAGTCATTCTGGAAGGTTTACATCACATTCACAGTATACTGTGACATGACTGTATCATCTACATCTACAGTCTGTCATACCTTGCACTTTTTCAATGATGTAATTGCCTCTTCTGCCATTTACTTACTCTGGAAGGTTTACACCCCGGTAAAATTTATTGTACTGTCTGTCGCAATATGCACGTTATTGTACGTTGCTATACATGGAAGAACGTCTTTTCACACTATGTAGATGTTCAGAGCTGCCGATGAAAACAAAGCAACCATGAACTTTAAATTACATTAACTGATTACATCAATTGAAAATAACCACCACTAGGGGGCTGCAGAAAGAGGCTACATATAAGTTAAAATGTGTCACAGCTGGAATACAGTTTAGCTACGCAGCGTCAGCAAAACAGTAATTAGGATGACATAATTACTCACTGGTGACAGCTATGCCATTCCCAGGCGTGACGGGGTCTGCTGGGGAGAAAGTCCGCCGTTCCCTGATTCTTCACACGCTGCGGAAACCTCAGCAGCACCCGCGTGTCGTAGTCCCTCGCATAAGCAGATGAGCTGTTGGCATGTAAAGTGACCTTTCAGGGAGTTTAAGAGTTTAAGAAGGCAGTCATGTAGTTAGAAACACTTATTACCACTATAATTCCACCCATGCCTCACCCAGAGGGGGGGCCCAATCAACAACCTGAGCAGAAGTGCATCCAGCATCTATTAGCACTTTTGTTCTCTTTCTGGTATTGTTTTGGCCTTTAGAAAGTGCTAAATCTTGTAAATAAAAGGCACAAGCACAGCAAAGCCATCTGGGTGCTGAAGGATCAAAACAAAAAACAACCAGGAACGAAAAGTTCGGTACATATGGCAGAATTGACAATAAAGTTGACTTTGACTTTGACTTTGAAAAGAAATAGAGTAAAAAAAAATAGAAATACCTACAAATCTTTAAAGTATTTAATTATTACTAGTCTATAGGTGCTAAAGGAACACAACAGAAAAAAACTAAATGAAACAGAATAAGTAAAAATACATAATACTTAAAAGACTTAATTACTGGTAAACAACTGCGACCCACTTTCAGTCATAATGAATGTAGTAATCATACTTTTTATCCTAACAGATATAATCTTTTAATTTAAATTGTCCTCATCCATATGCATCAGATGATCAATTGAACCAAAATCTGAAATCAGTGTACATTCACAGTAAATTATAGTTGCATTAGTTCAGCATATGATGGTATTTCATCACCAACCTTGCCAAGCAGTTCTCCTCAGCTGCACACCTCAGGTTGTACATCGGGACCCTCTGTACATAAGTGGAGGTTTGCACATAATGGGGGTCTGGCACCAGATCAGGCAGACCTGTCGGGTTTCACAGTGGCCTCATGAGTCTTCACAGATTAGCCTTTTTATTGCCATCCATGCTGTCTTTATGATCATGAACGTAATGGTTTTTCATGCTCTCCAACTGACCAGACAATAATATTAAATGCTACTCATCACACCAACAGACAAGAATAGCCACAGCTCTTTTCATGGGTTATATGACTGTACTACACCCAGGCTTTTCAATCACGCGCAAACGTTGCAGTATTACCCAAAAAATGCCTCTCAACAAAAGGAAAATTTTCAATATTTAAATTTTTTCTATATTTCCAGTATGTTATAAAGCTCAAATAAAACTCAGAAAAGCCTGATATGAAAAACTACCTTCTAGTGAAACAGGATTGATAACAGTGGTTGTGAAGGGAACCAGATGCCGGCCCCTAAAAGCTCCCTCACAGAAAGTTATTACATGAAATTGTTGTGAGTGCACTGCCTGATGCACTGTTTTATCACAGATTTGAGAAGGTTTGAGTCTAATTTTTTAGTCATATTTAGAAAGCTAGAGAGTTCCCAAATGTTTTTTCTTATTTATGACTATTGTACCATTATCAACATGACATAAAACCCAGGGGACATGCAGGTTCTCTAGTGTGGATAGTAAATAAAAAGGTATTTGTGATGTGTTGCAGACACGACTCCTGTTTCCATTCACCATCAACGTTAAGAAATCTGAGTAAGCAAATTCTCTACACTGAACCAGTTCATATCAAACCACTGAAGTCACTTTCTTAAATATTGGTGTAATTCCTTTTTAAAGGCTTCTTGGCTTCTTTGGCTTGGCTGATAGTGTGTACCTCTGATCTTAGCATCATCCTTTTACAAACCAGATATCCACCTCTGAAATCTCTTTCACTGCCTGATGCCCGATGCATCAGGCATTGGAAAGATTTTAACCTAATACTTAAATCCATTTAGAAGGTCAGAGAGTTCTGCATGCAAGGCAAAATAGTCCCCAAAGAAAACATTTTTAAAGCACTATTTCACCAGCAACATTCCACATACAGTGGTGGTCAATGGAATCAGACATCACTAGAAGCTCCTTCATGGAAAGTTTGGTTCATCACAGGTTTGAGAAGATTTTAGCTCATTTTTTAAAATCCATTTAGAAAAGCAGAAAGGTAAAATTGCCCCCAAAGAAACATTTTTTTATGTTCATCACTATTTTGTCATCAACAAATTCCCATATACTCCCATATACAGTAACCCAGTTCATATCAAACCACTGAAGGTCCAGTGAAAATTCTACTTTTTAAATGTTGGTAGAATTGCTCTTTCAGGACAGTTCTCCCAGCTTCTCATCTGGCTTGGCTCCTGTTCTAATATTGCCTTTTTACAAACCAGCCTCTGAAAGCTCCCTCAGGGAAAATGATTACACTGCCTGATGTGCAATGTACTGTTTTATGGCAGTGCTGGGAAGATTTTAGCCTAATTTTTAAAAATCTATTTCGAAAGGTGAAGAGGTCTGCATGCAAGGCAAAATAGTCCCCATAGTCCCCCTGCATAACTTTTTAAAAAAGATTTATCACTGTTTTACCCTAATCAGCATTCCATACATAGTGCTGGTAACTGGAACCAGACAGCTGCCTCTGAAAGCTCCTTCACAGAAAGTAATTGCATTTTTGAATATTTTTATGACCGTTTTAAAATCCATTTAGAAAGGTATAGAGGCAAATCAGCCCCTAAAGAAAACTTAAAGATTCATCACTATTTTATTCTCATCAGCATTCACAAACGCACAGAAGACACGTGCAAGTTCGAGCAAAAAGTGACATCAGACCACTGAAGGTCCAGTGAACATTCAGTCTTTTTTAATATAGGTGGAGATGCTCTTTAAAGCTTCTTCCAGCTTCTTGTTTGGCCTGGCGGATAGTGTGCCCCGTCATGGCACTGCGCTTTTACGCACGACCCCCAGCCCCCCTTACCATACTGAGGTTGGCGCGAGGTGTATCCGTTGGGTCTTTGCCGGGTCCGGTACCTGGGGCTGTAGTAGGAGTCGTAGTGGTTGTAGCCGTAGTACGGGTTGTAGTAGAGGCTGTTGCGGTAAGGTTTGTAGGGGTCGTAAGGGTCGTCCGCTGCCATCGTGTCCCCTGGAGCGCGTGCCGCTCCTGCAGGGCCCGATTCCGTGCGGGGCTCGACCGGTGCGCCTTGGTCTGTCCGTGGAGACCCACCCTGACGCGCGCCACGACGCTCATGGGTGGTCTCGTTGCGCCCACTGATGACCACGACGGGGGCTCGAGCCCCTCCATCTCCCCGGCGCCGGCCGGGCACGTACTGCGCGCCGGAACTCAGCAGGTTGAATACGCGCCCCTGGTTCCTCCAACGCAGCCCAGGGCGCGACGCGCTGGGCTCGGACAAGACCCCCATAGAGGAAAAGACCAAAATCAGCACTCCTCCGACCAGAAAATCCTTCATTTTTGCCCTTTTTTTTGTTGCTTAATGCACGCGCTTTACAGAAACGCCTTACAGGAGCTGCGGAGCAGGGACGCGCCGGTGTGTAAAGAGGCTGGAGGCGCGTGGAAGGGGCATCGGGAAGATTTAGACTCGCTCATTTAAGGAGACTCCCGTTCTGCGCACCTTCAGACGAGCCGTGTGTGTGTGTTTGTAGTGGGGAAGGGAGGGGGGACCGCTTTTATAAACTTTCTGGATCAGTTTCAAAAGAAGCACGAGAGCCAGTCGTGTCGTAACAGCGTGAAGACGTGCTGACCCCCCTCTCACAGGCCACGCTGCACAGACCTGAAGATCTTATGGTCAGGTCTGTAGAGCCAGGGTTCAACAAAATTAAATAATAAAATGGCATAAATAAAGAAAAGAACGGGATTAACTGAATGGGGTTTATTATTGGTATATTGGTATATTAGTATATGGTATGAATGGAGGGACAAGCAGTGAACATAAAGCCTCCTGTAATATGGTGATTAACAACTGGTGCTGCTGTTTGTCATACTATGCAAAATTCTGTACAGCATCTGCTGCAGTAGACCACTGTAGTCAGAGCTGTGACCATATTAGGAGTCCAACTGTTTTCCTCTATGGGAAAAGTCTTTTTTTGTAGGATTTGGTAGATGATTTTCTATAAAGCTTGCAAGTATTGCATAACGAACTTTGCACAATTTTGCATAGGCAATTGCAGTGTTAGGAGTCTTCCCCAGGGACTTGTTTTGGTACAGTGTGGTGAGCTGCCTGAAATGTCAATGCATGCAGGACCACCAAGTGATCATCATAAAGCCTTCTGTAGAATAAAGAAGTAAATGTTGATTAATAAAAAGGGTGATGATGGTGCTGTTTGTCATGTTGTGCAGCATTCTGCAGTACAAAATCCTGTCTCTAGCTCTCCACTGCTGCAAAAGAATGGGGGATATGAAGCTATGGCACATGCACTACAAGCCACTCAGGTTTACTCTCCAGTTTACCAGTTTAAGTTGAACTCATTTAATATTTACTAAAAATACACTCAATATTTATTACTAACAAAAACAGAAAACCCTTTGAGGGTCTTTATTACCCAGAAAATGTAGTTTTTTATTTATCACATAATACATAATTAAACTTATAATGTGAATCACCAGATAAGCGTTAGATATTTAACAAGCTCTTAGGTGCTGAAACAGTGAACGTGTGCATTTAAAGTTAAAGTTAAAAACAGTCTAGAATTTGACATATTTTCATGTATAGTTGTACACAAGAATAAAAATCTGCACAAATAAAAAGAGGTTAAAAGCTTGTGGTGTATGCAGATCCACCAACTAATCATCATGTCCCACTGTGCCCACTGTTTCATAGAGCCTTCTGTAATGGCAAGCAGCGAGAAACCCTTTGAGAATGCAGCTGCTCCGGTCACTGCCCAGTATAATGAGCTACATCGATTATTTTAGGGATGCATCACTGGGTTGATTTGCTGTAAAAGCAGCTCTCCTAGTGATTCCTGATTTATCTCTGCTGCGTAGATGCATTGTCATTTCCTCTTGGTATCATTTATTCTTCAGTTGTATTCAATCTTGTGAAATGTCTCTTAATATCGTATTTTGTCCCTTTTTCTATTCTTCACTGGCCTTAAGCTGAAACGAGCCAGTACCAAATCTATTCTGTTCACTGTCACTATCAATCCATCCGCAACCCGGTGCCAGCCTGGGAACATTGATTGGTTGATGGGTTGCTTAATATTGTTGCTGTTTATTTCATATTGTTCAAGTTCAATAGCCCAGCATGGAAAGAGCAGTAAAGTACGATATTTTATATTTATAAACAACAAATTAGTCGTTTTTTGAGAAACTGCCTGAGTAATTTCTGTTTACCTTTGTAAGTTCAATATGGTCCATTCATTTTTTTGACTGCCAGAGATAAAAGTACTAAAATTTAATTCTGCTAAAATGTACTACTGTGCTGTGTAGACTGTAGATGTTTGTGCTGCTATACATGTCAGTGTTGACCTGTTCCAACACACCTGATCCAACACTTGCAAAACAGGTGTGTTAGGCACAGGAGCCCAAGCAGTGGGATTGGGTACATAACGGGTTCAACATGATTCATTTGATGAATCAACACTGTTGATATTTATTCAGCACCATCAGGTGTTTATTCAACACCTCCTGGGTGCTTTGCTGTGTGGTTCAATGATCCTTAGATGGTGCACCTCGCACCTAATCTTCTCCCCATTTCTAGAATCAGTGACTTTAACGACACCCGTTCCTCGTCTGGGCCTCTTTCTCCCATAAAAAGAAAAACGCCAGAGTCTGTGTGTTTTGATGGCCTTTATGGTGTGGCTTGTCTTATCTTAAAATCTCTTTACATCCACTGTAAATCATCTTCAGTAGAATAAAAACAGTAGTACCTTTTCTCACACACCGTGGAGCAGAGTAATCTGGAACTCTTCATCACGCCTCACTGGGTCCTGCTGCATCTATTTTTTTCCTAACCGTTATGGCAGGCCGCCCTGTTATTGTGGCGAGGAGCTCGTTCTAACCTCAGGACTCCTCAACTCTCCTTGGCAAGGAACAGCTTAGTGCGAAAAACATCACGGAGCCAGCAGGTTTGCAATCGTTTCGTAAGCAAGGGAGTGTCAAACAGTGTCAACACTTTGTCTCTTTTCAAAGCTGAAAATCTACAGATCCACGGGAGGCACAGGGAAATTATCGTCTCCAAAGCTGTTCTGCTGAAACGCTGCTTCTCTGCAGCTCTCCTGCTGGCCGGCTGCGGGCTGAGGAGAGTTATGGGTTTTTTAATTGGTAGCATGTGCAAAATTAGGACCTTCACAGGATGGGCTTCCCTCTATTAAAATCAAATAAACAGCCCCCCTGGACTAGATATTACTATTGTTTTTCCATTTTTTTTCTCAAATCGGGATACTAAGGGGAGTTTGGGATGTCAGGGTGGCGCTCGGCTCTGATAAGGTAAATTTAAGACGTAAAGTTTACTTTAGGATTTAACGATAACTTGTAGTTGTAAAGACTTTCAGATTTCAGACACTATCAGCTCTTAGATACATATACCCTAATTAATTCACTATTTATTTAGTGCAATAAATCTATAATATGGTTTACGTGATAAATAAAATTGAAATCAAATAATAATTTTTGTCCCTTGGATTACGAGTGTGATTTTACAGTATTAAAGCCAGTTAAAAGATGGGTCCTCAGTAGGACTGTCCTGAGAAGGATCCTTGTTTGTGTTACATAATTCAAAATGGAACGTTCTCCCGAGACCACGCTGTCCCGTCACGCAGTCAGAGCAAAATTAGATAAAGAAAACACTGTTGATGTGCACGATAGAACAGCAGCAAGCTAAACACTGATGTGACTGATGTACTGTGGCAGGAAAACAATCCATTCGTCTGTATAAATGTTTAAATGCTGTCTTGCAAAGTAAAAACTGTTCAGTGCAGTCAACGCAGGTTCCTTTCACACCCATGTTCAGTTTACACTCTCTTTAACAGATTTTTCTTGAGGTCAGATGATTGTGCAGAACATTACAGACCTTGGGTAAGAGAAGATCTGCACCACAGCGATGCAAATTACAAACCCCACAACAGTCGGCACTACCTACAGTCTGCACTGCGCATGCGTGAGGGTTTTACGGCGGTAGTTGAGTCCCAATAAAAAAGGTCATTTTGCCTTCCTCCATGCTTGGTGGACATGTTATCCTGCATGTTTACAAATGAAAACACACAGGTTTCTGGTTTCATATCTGAAAATCTATTCCTCAGTACATGATGGTATTCTTTGCATGTATGTGTCATCACCTTGGGGAAAAGGCTGCTGGAGACCTTCTCCCCTAGTCATCCACTGAGTATTACACTGCACTGAGTAAACATCTTGAGCCACCCTTTATTTCTTTTTAGTTTGCTTCCAGAGATGCAGACTTTCTTGTAGTTTTAATGTTGTCTTGAGGAACAGTTCTCCAGGCTTCCTGACAGACTTTCAAAGCCTCTCATTTCCAGTCCAGTCCCTGAACCGGACCAGTTTCAGAGGAATGTTTCTGTTGGTTAAGGCACACAG
>JBBJLR010010831.1:0-13723 GCA_037577145.1 Brachypetersius gabonensis
TGTGTGTGTGTGTGAGAGGGAGTGTGTGTGTGTGTGAGAGGGAGTGTGTGTGTGTGTTAGAGGGAGTGTTAGAGGGAGTGTTAGAGGGAGTGTTAGAGGGAGTGTTAGAGAGGGAGTGTTAGAGAGGGAGTGTTAGAGAGTGAGTGTTAGAGAGGGAGTGTTAGAGAGGGAGTGTTAGAGAGGGAGTGTTAGAGAGGGAGTGTTAGAGAGGGAGTGTTAGAGAGGGAGTGTGTGTGTGAAAGAGAATGTGTTAGAGCGAGAGAATGTGAAAGTGTGCGAGTGTGAGAGTGAGAGAGTGTGTGTGTGAAAGAGAGAGTGTGTGTGTGTGAGAGAGAGAGAGAGAGAGAGAGAGAGAGAGTGTGAAAGAGGCAAGAGCTCAAGTATTTAAAACAAAAATAAGACAAGTGAAGGCTGCTACACAGTCAGGTGTTAGTGGGGCTTCTACATACTAGTTCTGCATTAACAAATCCAGTCACTTGTCCAATGAAAACCTCTGGACAGCTGTCTGCTGATTTGTGTTTGCCCTCCATATAAGTCATAATGCTGTTGAGTTAATGCTGAAATCCCACAGTTGCCTCATTCTGAAGAGCTGCAATGCAGTATCTCTGTATCCCCTAGTACTGAACTGCAACTCCCATGTGCCTCAGCACCTGGCAGCTACTCTCAGGAGCAGGCAATTATACCCGGGGCCAAGGGCGACGGCTCCAGGCTACTTCTCACCCCATCATGCTGCGTCTCATGAAAAAGGCTCTCCAACACAGACACACAAACTGTGGAAGTGACTATTCTGTCATACGAGAACATACCACAGCACACAGCAGGAAATTCTTTCTCTGTATTTAACCCATTCACCAAGTGAAGCCAGAACACGGCGCCCGGGGAGCAGTGTGTGGGGACAGCACCTTGCTCAGGGTTCCTCAGTGGTGCTTAGCAGTCTTGGGAATCAAACCCACGACTTCCTGATCGCAGGGTGAACGCCCAAACCTGCCCCATGCACACACTCAAAACCATGCAGAGCTTGAGAGTCACTTCAGCAGAGTCCTGATGAACAGGGCACTGCAGCAGAGGTGCCCACGTCACTGTGACCTTGGCCAACCTTACTCAACGCTTATACCTCACTCATGAGACTACAAGGATAAAAAAATACTCACCCGTTTGTTGTCAGCAGGGCTGTGATAGAACTGCGAGATCACTTGCTTGCTGGTCTCTGTTCCAGCAGACACCTTAAACTTCTCAGAAATGTGGATGAAGGTGGTTCCATAGTCATAGGACACATAGACCTGTTAAAGATGTATAAATAAGCCTTAAAAGATTGGTTTTTAATTCTTTTTTTTTATTCTGTAACTGCACTGAAGTATTCTGCAACTACTATGAATTTATGAAAGAAAAAAAAAAAAGGTCGCACAACAATCAAAGAGGCACCACATACAGGCCCTTGCCATTTAAAGAGGACCTATTATGCAAAACTCACTTAAGTTATAAAAAGGTCTAAAACAAAACATGTTCATGAAGTTCTTTGGACAAAATCACTCTCACATAAAGAGATTCACCAGCTTTATTCTTCCCAGTTTCAGTCCCTTTCAGAATGAGCCCAGTGTGATGTAAAACTGGGCCAATTTGCATAGAACCGCCCCTCATCTGTCGAGACCCCACCCACTAGATTAGCTGAAAATCCTATTTAAAGTGGAACAAAAAAATGAATTCAATGTGAATAAGGAGCTAACTTCAGCATTATGGTGGATCTGTACCGGGACAAGTCAGCAGATGAGGGAGATGGAAGTACTTTCAAATAATGACTTTAGTGTTTCTAACACAGTTAAAAACGAAGAAACTTGTTCGTTTCGTAAGCATGGGATGGGTGGGGCATAGCCAGCAACAGCTTATTTGCATAAAAGGGACAGAGCCCTGAAACGGCTCATTTTGAAAGAAACTGTGAGAATAAAGCTGGTGAATCTCTTTATCTGAGAAAGATTTTGTGCAAAGAACTTCATGAACATGTTTTGTAGCCCATAGACCTATTATAACTTGTTTTTTAAAAAAGAGCGAGTTTTACATATGTCCCTTTAAAGAAAGCTCTAAATTTGTCATATCTAAAAATGGTATGAAAATGTCAGTATCTAGTAATCCTTGTAATTATGAGACAATTTTGTCTACATACTCAATGAGAGCATAAGTATTTGAAGTTCTCCCACTTAGAAATCATGGAGGGTCTGAAATTCCCATTGTAAGCACATTCCCACTGTGAGAGACAGACAGAGATGGGGACTCGAGTCTGAGACTCGGACTCGAATTGCACTTAAATCGCACAAACAAAGACTTGTGACTTGACTTCAGACTTGCCCTCAATGACTTGAGACTTGACTCGGACTCGGTGCTGTGACTCGTGAGTCATAAACTCGTAAACAATGTTCATTTCATGGAATTATTTATTTATATCTCGCACTCTTTCCAACGACCCAAAAACCGTTCACCTCGCTCCAGTGTCCCATTACTTTTGTCCCAAATGAACGGTTTTCAGCTTAAAACGGTTTTCGAGGGGTCGTTGGAAAGGGCCCCATCTATACTGTGGAGTCTCACATTTAGAGTGGAGATATATTTTTCATATTTATTATTTAGATTAAGATCATTTAAAGCAAATCCTCCATGTTGGTGAGGGCAGATCACAGCACGCAGCCCCACCCCCTACTTAGAAACAGCCAATTGTAATCGCGGGGCGTGGCCAAGTAGCATATCTTCTAAACGTTCAGAGCTCAACATTTACAGCTCAAAGATCCCACATTTAGAGTCGCGTCTGTAAACGTTACCACTCAAAGAGTCGAGACTTGACTTGGACTCGGTAAAAATTACTTGAACATTGTAAAAAAATTCAGGAAATCACATTGTATGTAAGAATTTATTTGTATTGCGCTGCTGCACATAAGCATTTGAACACCTGGCAATCAGCAAGAACTCTGGCTCTCAAAGACCTGTTCCTCTGCCTTGAAGAGTCCAGCTCTACTCCACTCAGTAATCCTGATTAGTAGAACCTGTCTGAGCTCTTTAAAGACACCTGTCCCCCCCACAGTCAGTCAGACTCCAACTACTACCATGGGCAAGACCACAGAGCTGTCCAAAAACTCCAGAGACAGAACTGTGGACCTCCACAAGGCTGGAAAGGGCTACGGGGCAATTTCCATGCAGCTTGGTGAAAACAGATCAACTGTTGGAGCGATTGTCAGAAAATTGCCACGAGAAAAATAGTGAAAATAATAGTAAAATAAATAGACTAAACAATACTGTGCATTGATCGGATGAATATTTACATTAAATCATAATTAAAAAATAAAAAATAAAAAATAAAAACAGACCCAGCTGCGTCTCACCAGCGTCCCGTAACAACTTTCAAAGTTTTATATTTTGTGCTCCTACATAAAAATGTTGATCAATTTGAATGTATTATAATTTACTGATTATATTTAATTTTATTTTTCAGTATGAAATGGTAATTTCAGGTAAATTGATGTACTTTGTCTTTTCTGTTACAGACTAAAAGACAATGTAAATAGTTATTCTTTGTAATCGGTTCATCTATATTTCTTTCTTTTTTCTATTTTTGTTTTATTTACTGTTAATAAGGATACAATGTACATCATAAATGTTTCCCAGAAAGGTTGATTAAATGCTTAGTTCTGGAACAATAAGCCAAAGGTTTTAAGTTTTGATCTAATAAAAGTGTTGTTTGAATAAAAACCTTTTTTTGTGAGGAATAACAGACAATTGCTGCTCATTTTAGAGGCCTTTCATGTTGCATAACTCACTATTGATATAGTTGTTTAAAAACACAAAAGTATTATCTTATCCGATTAATCGATTAATCGAAGGAAAAATCGACAGAATACGCGATTCCAAAAATATTCGGTAGTTGCAGCCCTAAACTGAACTGTGTCAACAACAGGTAAAGGGGGAAAAACTAGGAGAAACAGTTCAATGAAATAGCACCTTGTCTTACTATCTTATGTTTGAATATTCCACATATGTTGAATACAGCAAAGACACAACAACTGAATCAAAATTAGAACAAAACTAATTTTAATGGGTTTTTTTTTTTACCAAAATGTGAAGTTTGACCATATTTATATTTATACATTTTGCAGACCTTGTATGGCACCCTGTCTAATTTGATCTGTACTGAGGACATGCCGTGTGTAACGTGTCCATAAGCATATTTGTTAATAGAATTGCGAAAAGAACCCAAGTAGGCTGTTTTATGTCAAATGGGTTGGGGGTGTTGTTTCTCGCCCATAAATCAGTGTATGGGAAACTGTTTTTGTACCTTCAGCCACTTCGCCAGTCTCCTGTACCTACACTGAATCAGGTCAGGCATTAGCTTCAGAACGTGTTGTTTCTTGTAGGCCTGATGGAGAGGACTTTAACAGCACTTTTGGGGGTGAACAGGCGCCACTGATGGTCCGACAGGAGTCATGCACAAAGCTGTGAGGAACAGATGGAGCTTTATAACCCAAAAGACTCCAAAATCAGAACATCACCATGAGCGAGAGGTATCTTCAAGCCTGGTGCTGTAATGCAGCCCTGTGAATCTTATCTTGTAGAGTGATGCATACTTTCTGCAGACAGATGGGAACCTGGGAATTACACTCAGGACAAGATGGAAGAGCCCCACATGGGAACATTGTTTACAGTACTACAAAACCAAAGTTTTTCAGGGTATCGCTGAAATGCATAATATGATATTTTTAATGATTATTATGTTCTCTTTTGGTGAACTTAGGGAAAATCCAGGGGTAGCCATGTCCCTGTCAGCAGGTTAAAAAAAGCAATTAATTACATACATTGATAAAATAGCTCATTAAATTACTTCAAGCTTAATATTAATGAATGATTATAGTTCAGCAAACCACCTCCAGACCTTCATCAAGATGATACAGATTTGTCAACGTGATTTAGGCCTCGTCCACACGGATGTTCAAAATGTACGCGCTCTGAACTCCATAGGCGTTTTTGTGGCGTTTGGTAGCGACGCTTGATCGATGTCAGCAAGGCGTTCGACTGCCGTTAGTCTGACGCCGTTTAACGTCAGCCTTTTCCTAGCGTTCGTCAGGATTTTGACGCCAAGAAAACGTTGCATGCAGCGTTTATTTTTTTATCCGAACGCGTAGCAGCCGAACGGCGAGGCTGAACGCCGTGTGGACGCTTTGATTCGCTTCAATGAGCAGAAAAACGTGCGGCGTTCAATAGGCGCTCACCTGGAGTCACAAACGCCAGAAAAATGCCTGGTTCAGACGTCCGTGTGAACGAGGCCTTAGTGCCCACTGGGACTTACTATAGGGTTTAAAAATTAAAAATCCTCAGCACTGGAAGTAAAACGTCATGGGTGTTTTCACATATAGTCCTCCTTATAGGAACCGAACTCAGTCCTCCATAAATGGTGCAAAAAGTGGACCAACAGAAAGGGGACTTTTTCTGTTCACACTGAGAGTTCATTTGAAAGAAGACTCTGTTCTCTTTCTGTTCCACTTCAGTTCAGATGGGGTCTCAGTTCTTTTTCTGTTCACACTAAGTTCCTCATCCAACCTACCGCCGCTGTCTCTTCACATTCTCCGTTCTTTTTTTTCCAACGGTAGATCACATGGGGAACCAGACCAATCTGAAATGAACCAAACGGAACACCTCGGGAGGTGGTCTTAGTTCGATTAGTTTCAGATGAGTTCACATACACACAAAAAAATGCAGACTTATCGATCTGAGGTTGCTTTAAGAGACAAAGTGTGAAAACACCTTTAAAGACATTTTTACAATGCAGTCAAACAGCCTTTAATTAGAACATAAAACCAATTAGGCTCGTAAAAAAAAACCAAAAAAAAACCCAATGGTTGCCGTGTCTTAGTCCGATACCTTTTGTGTGAAAGACACGTTTTCACCAAGAGTACCTTTTTTTCTAATGTCTGAAATGATACCCCTGGCCGCTTGTCTTCAAAGCAGACTGAAATGTCCACCGAAACATAGATTTATGTACTGCCTGCAACATACATGCTTAAAAATGTGTTTATGTTTATAAGCGGGAGTCTAGTTGGGTGTCTTGCTCGATTTAATAGCCACTGTTTTTAACATGACGAAGATAAACATTGTATACCTAAGCAGGCGATAGTTTTCCCTTTTTTCTTAAAAACATAAAGTTGCTACTTTTTATATTTAACAGAAAATAGAACGTCCAAAAAACGACCAAACCAAAAGTCGACCAAACCAAAAGTCAAACACTGGCACTCCAACCAAACATCTCTGTTGTAGCTGAGCCAACAACAATCCTACTTACCACAAACCATGACTGAGTCTGTTTAACTAAAGCAGCGTTCAAATGAAAATGATTCAAATATGAGCAAGTGAAGTCAAACACTCGGTTTTGGAGGATCTGATGGGTGGTATTAAACCTGTTTAGATTTCATTCTGACTTACTGGTGCTCTGCTGAAAGTAGTGCAAACGATGAAAGCTAATTTCGGAAAATATAAAGATGTCCGGGCAAAGATGGAGTGTCTAAAAGCCTTATTTTAACCTGTTTTGAAGGGTTTGGGGCTGTAGCTAACGACAGCTAGCAGGCCAAATGTACCACATTAACTCGTGCTCTGCTGATTCAGAGCTCAGCAGCACAAAACACAAACCACACTTGGTTCCTGTTAAGAGATGCTAAAATGACACCAAGTGATACAATGACAGCCGAAGTCAAGCATGTTCCAATTAGTTTTAGGCTGCCACTGAACCACTGTCATGCGTAGCTTTTTTGAGAAGTTTCCCGGCTCTGATTTTTTCCCTATCAGTGCTACAAATCACTGAGCTCTCAAAGAACCAATCAATGAGCCTTACATCGTCCAATCTGTCTCTCACAGTTAAAAAGTAATTCAGTATTAACTTAATTGTCAGCGCTTTAAAAGAACGACAGGACTTGCAGTAGTGAGAGAATCATTAGACTCTGTGGAGCAGTCACAGGAAATGTCAAGCTCGTCAGACACAGAAAATAGGATGTGGTAAGACAGCTCAGTGACAAGCTAGCTTTTAATTGAATCGCACACTCACAGAGCTGCTCTTGGGGTCGGTGGCTCCGACGCTGTCTCTGGCCAAAGCTACGATGACGTTGCTCTTCTCTCCAGCCCAGTGGACAACCATCTGGTTATGAGAATCATTCAGATTGGCCTGTGCATAAGAAAAACAACAACAGTCATTTAATGGTGGACTAATTTGGTTTCCTCATCAGAGGCAATTCATTCACACACATTCATACACACAATGTATTTCACTTTGTGAAGCTGCTTTGTGACAATGACCATTGTTAAAAGCGCTATATAAATAAAATTGAATTGAATCGATTAAGGAAAACATTCATAAGCGATTTTTAAAATGAGAATCAATGGCACAATAAAACACATTTAGAGGGCATCTTCAAAAAGTGCAGTTTTAGTTGCTGTCAGTATGGCATCTCTGATCACTTAATATGGGTTGCTTAACAATATAAAGTATAAAAGTATAAAATGACCGATTTCACAGTCTTAAAGGGCTTTTCCTTGTAACACATAACTAAGCAGCAATATTACAATGCCTAAAAGAAAACACCTCTCTGGGAATTCATCCTCAACACCTGCTCCATTTGCTCCTGTTTGCACACATGCAGGTGGTGTATTAGCGGCCTCATGCCTAGCAACCTGACCTCATGCAGGAACGTGCTGCAAAACGCAAGCAAACCTAAACCAGACAAATAGACACAAGTAGGTGCGGTCTAGAGGAGGGTGAGGGCAAGAAAAGTGTGTCAGTTTTTCATTTCCTTTCCTCGTGCTAAGCGCTCCGAGCTGAGCAGCCTCTCTCATCTTTAATTCAGAATTCTGAAGGGACCATAGACTTTTCAGATCAGTGATCTTCTGATATGTGCAAAATATGCAAAAGATTAAAACAAAACCAGCAACTTTCCCCTTTGTGGAGCGCCCTTTTTTTTTTTTTTACCAATGCATTCTACTCTAATTAGAGCAAGGAAGACTAGGTTCATCACCCCCATTACATTAGTAAATGATTATTTTTGATTATTTTCATAATTTATTGACTAACTAGTGTGTAATTAAGGCTGAAAAGTAAAAACTGAATTAACTACCCAACAAGAAACCTGATTTGCATGGCCTTTAAAAAGACATTAACAAAAAAATATGCACAGTGTATCCTCACAGTTAAGAGTTCACGCCCTCAGTCGTTGCTACATTGTTTTCTGTGTATGACATTAAAACTTGAAACTATCTGGGCATTGATCACAGGTTTAATCTCTATTGCTTCCAAATGCTGAGGCATATTTGAACGGGCCATGAGTCTGCAGTAATTCTCCCAAGCTTTCAAGTCTGAGCGCCTGCAATGCACGAGGGGGATAGCTCCTAGTGTAAGACTAATATCTCTTTCACAGAATATTTGTCCACATGGTGGGCCACAATCAAAAGGGTTTTAAATTTCAACTTGGTCCAGCTACCTCACATTTCTAAGCATGTATCACAGACACACAACATACAGCTCCCTTCAGATCTAAATACCACTGTTTCGTCTTTCCAGAAGGAGAGGTTACAAGAAACCCGTCCTCAATAATTTATCAAATATTAATAGTTAAATTTCATTTCCAATCTTACATTAAAGTCAAATTCTGCTCATTAAGATTAATATTTAATTAGAAATTCTCTCTTCTCTTTGATAAAAATGTATGCTTTCCAAGGCTCAAGACTACTCGTCTATTCACAGCCTTCATACGTCAGCATTGATTACCATAAGTGAACAGCAGTTAGATTTCGGCACTTTTTCAGTCTAGAAGCTGGAACCTTCTTGCGGCTGAATGGAGGCACTTGTGCTTTGAAAAGAGGAAATCACCGCTTTCTTTCCTCTCCAGGCCAAAGTGACATGCTGCATTTACCAACAGAAAAGCTGCCCTCAAACACAAGGTCCCGGCCCTAATGCTGTAGCGTGTGACGGGTTGCAACCTAAATCATCTTCTCCTGCCAAAACGATCTCTGCAAAACGCATGTCTGTTATTTTTGACTATTTTTTTTTCCCTGTGCATCACATGGCAAGTATAAGAAACAACTAGCTGAACTTGACCGTAAGCTCACAGCCTGAAAAGGAATGAGGATGTTCGAGAATGTTTACAATCACTTCATGCATATATTATTTAACAGAGTTAAGAGAGAAAGACAGAGCGAGTAAAAGAGACAGAGAGAGAGGGAGGGAGACAGAGAGAGAGAGAGACAGGGGTAGCGCAGCTTTTGCCGCTGCTGCAAGCACTTTGCTGACAGAGGACTTAAACAATGACATCATCTCTGCAGCACTGACGATGGGTCCAGCAGTTCAATTTGTATGCAATCTAATATTTTACGATCACTTCTCCGACAAAAACACTTTTCCCCCATTTCCATAAACAAATTAAAAAAAATATGTCTATTTTAATATCACTTAGCACAGCAGTACTGGTAAACTCTTAACCACCAGGACACCGGGGAGCTGTTGCTGTGTTAATGGCAGCAGCCACAGAGCAGCGGCTCGGTGATTTATATGAGGGCAGGTGGAAATGGTCCTGTAGTCGAACCGCTGGCCAACAGAGCTCACGCCAGTTTTGTACCTGCAGGGAAAAGCCTCGTCTCAGATGTGTGTAAGCCAGCAGACGGCTTAGACAGGGCTCTCTCACACTTAACAGTATGAATTCAATAAAAACCACCCTTTCGCCTGAACACTACGGATTATTATTGGCACTATCTACCAGGGCTGCACAATATATCGCAAAATTACCGTCATCGCGATATCAACATGCGCAATATACATATTGCGAAAAAATATACATATACATACTGCAGTGGTGTTTTCCCAAAGATCTTCCCCAAATGCCATAGAGGGCAAAAAAAAACAAATCACTGGGCAGTTTTTTCATCTCCTGTGCTGCTGTTATAGATTGTTCCTTTTGTTACTTTTTTCTGGCTAAGAACTTATTTAAATTATGTTTACATTTATTTAAGATTTTAAATTATTTTTAAATGTTTTCAGATTTTTTTCAACAATGTTCAATGGTTCAAATGTTTTATGGGATGAATTAAGATGCTCTGTTTACGTAAATTCTGGAAGTATTGATTTAATTTTTTTTCTGCATAGACTAGTCAGCGTCTGGAGTCTATGTTATAATGTTAAAAACATTAGCACTATAAAGGCTACGTTTTTACTTATTGCATGTGATATCGCCATCGCAAGACTCAATAACATTATCACATGTTTTCCTAATATCGTGCAGCCCTACTATCTACCCTTCTGCCTTTTTACTCTGGATTCCTCTTGCTGCAATCCTTTTTTTGGCATGGATTTCTATCCTGGCCAGAACACAAAACACTGAGGCATAATGCAGCCTTAGATCATGCCCTTCCTACAGTAACCTGACATCATATCACATACACACAAACAGTTGTGCAGGCAAATGTAGGCCTTAAAATAAAAATTAAAAAGAGGGAGGGCGGTATTTTGGTTGTTGGGACACAGACAGCTTCAAATTCCTCCATTCAAAAAAAACAAAACCCTAGTGCAAACACTACTGACTTTATACGTGTAAAGACAAGTAAGATAAGCTCGTGTAATGTTTTCAATAAACCGCAGAATCCTGTCCTTCAAGTGGTACACATCCCAAATCATTCATTTTGTTGTCCTGAGAATTCATATTCATTAGTATACATTAGCAGAGACTAAGAGCAGTTCACTGTTGACCAAAATCAATATCCATTCCAAAGCTAATGAAAACAACTTTGAGAGAATCTGATTATGAGTCTGTTTCCAGGAGAATTAAAAATCCTACTAAATGTGAAGGGCTAAAAAGATGGATGGCGTAAACTGAGAAAAATGAAAAGTAATTACACAATGGGATCAGACAGCGATTTTGTTGTAGCAGGAGATTCATGAAAACAGACCTGGGCGTGGAAGGCATTGGAAACAGACCGGCTTCTTTTCTGTCAGTCTTTCATTAAAATCAATATTTCTGCCACAGAGTTAATTTCCAATTGATCTTCCAGATCCAAACAGCAATCTGTTGTCAGAAGCAACCTTACATAACAATGCATGAATGTGTCCAAATAAGATTCCCTATTTATTCAAAAAAAAAAACAAAAAGTATCAAAAATAATGTAAACACAAGTCACAGTGTGACTCAGTGTCATGAGAAGAGCTGGAGCCTTTCCCTTGTATCTGTGGCTTGGCTGCCTGACAACATATCTATGATAACGGCTGTGCTGAAACAACATTCAAGTCTTAGCAAGAACTTTCGACCATGAAGGCAAGCTGCCTCATTTACATTTACGGCATTTATCAGATGCTTTTATTCAAAGCGACTTCCATTCCTTAACTACAGGGGGCAGTCTCTCCCTGGAGCAACTTAGGTTTAAGGGTGCTTTCACACCTACAGCATGTGCTGTGCACCAAACGTGTTTGGTCCCTTGGTTCGGTTCGTTTGCGTTGATGTGAATGTAATCTCTGTACTTTGGTGCGCACCAAATCAATCGATCCGAGCCCTGCCTGAAGGTTTGGTCTCGGACCGCTTTATCCGCTCTACTCTGGTTCGGTTCGTCTGGTGTGAAAGCAACCAAACCAAATTGGACGAAACGGTATAGTTTAGTGCATTATGGGTATCAGGTGACATACGAGATTGTCAGGGTTAGGGTTCTGATCAGTCAGGAGGAGGAGGGCAGGGCCGCAATGCGCCGTCGGCGAGAAGAAGGGATCAGGAAGCTGGTTTGGGGTCGCAGCTGCGAATCATTTTCGAAAGGAATTGTCTGGAAAAATGATCTGCAGGTACAATGTAACGCGTGAGGATCAGCGCCACGAGCGCCATGTAGAGCTGTTCCTCCAGGATTACTGAAAGTGGCGTGATTTTCTGAAAGTAGTCTGTTTCCGTGCCGATGGTCTCCGCGGTCTATTCTGGTTCGTTTAGAATTCTGCATGTGTGAAAGCAAACCGGACCCACCTCTGTTTACTACATTGTAACATTTTCCTGACTGGTGCAGACTAAAGCAATTGAACTATAAGTGTGAAAGCACCCTTAGACAATCAAGTGTCTACGAGTTAGTTTCATGTTGGCTACAACTAAAAAGTAAGGCTTGATATTTATTACATCAATATATTTTATCATAGCATCATGGGCTAATATAATTCACAGCATGGTGGAAGGTTTTATCAGCAAACAAAGGCATACCTTTAGAAGTATGTTTTGTTCAAACGCGGCCAATGGAAATCTTTTTTTTTTTTCCACTGGCAAGTCGAGTCAGATAAGGCTTGAATAAAGGAAGATCTCCTCCAATGATGTAAGACATTGAGCCAACAGGCACAGCAGTCGATGGTGATGATTTATGTGCTGCTGCACAGGTATCTTTCTCCTCTGTGGTTTTTTTGTTGAGGTAAAGCTAAGAACAGAGGACTGTCTCTTTTGGTTCTAATTAACACCAGTCAACTCCTGTACTGCTGTGGTTTCCCATCCTGGTTTTGGAATAACCCTTCATGCTATAATGTTTTATCTACCCACGACAGCTGAGGAAGGACGTGATAATTAGCTGATAAGCTGGGTCATGTGTGTTGGGAGCAGGGAGAAACATGGAAAGAGGACAGGACTCCAGGAGCATGGCTGGGAACACTTGTAAAGTAGAATTTACAATATTTTAATGGATAAATAGGGCCAGCACAGAGAAATATCGCTTTTGATACTAGTCCACACGGCCAGTAGTTAGTAGTGAGGCAGGAGTCACAATATTTTTTGACCCTCAAAAACGTTCAATAATCAACACCTCAAACCCAACTCAAGCCACAGTGTTTCTGTAAGTTATTTATAAGTTAGTCGAACGTATGCTTTGGCACTTTTTGATGCGCCACTCCCCCCAAAATTAGCTGTGACCAAAGCCGACCTGAGCTACAGACTGAGCAGCACTTCACTAATAGTTACTGGTGTCACCTGCACTGTTTCTGCCTTCTAATCACAGCCTTGGAAACAAAAATGAAGTAGCTAAATATATAAGATAAGAAATAACTTTATATATCCCAAGAAAAATTATTTTGCCCTAAACACGCTGAATGCAACAAGAGGAAATAAAGATATACCATAATAGTTTATACAGTAGTAATAGTGCAAATGTAATATCCAAATAACTAACAAAGTAACAAAATAACTATGGCAGATATAATAATATAACACTATTGGTGCAAGTGGTTATGAAAAGTGACATAGGTCTTGTGCCATGAATAAAAAGAGAAAGCAGCATGTGATGGAGGGATGAAACCGAGATTCCGAGTGAATAAAAGCAGATGAGTGATCTTGCACAATCCGAGTGAGAACCAAATGACATTAATATTAATCCTGAGAAACATCACCTACAGAGCGAGGAAGAGTTATACAGTTATTTCCACAGGTATGAAGCATTTCCTGTGGCGGTCAGTTCTATATGAGGTATATGAGGAACCTAAATATAAATATAATGTAAATATAAACAAAACTGTAACTGATCTCTGTTTAGTCTTAAAGGAGTTGTATTTTCTCGTACACTTTCCTTCATTCAGAAGATTGAATACCTCCGTACTAGGGGTGTAACGGTACACAGATGTCACAGTTCGGTATGTACCTCGGTTTTGGGGTCACGGTTCGGTACGGTTCAGCAAAGTTAAGCAACAACAAGTTCTAAAGAATGAGGCTTGGTTTGTTTT
>JBBJLR010010859.1:0-13722 GCA_037577145.1 Brachypetersius gabonensis
TCATAGTCTTGTTTCTATTTGTAAAGTGCGTATCTGCGCTCAGTGATATCTTGTATGAAATGTTTGGATATGTAATTGAAAAATAGTAGAATAATGACTATATATTTAGGGTGGCGCTTCAGACCTTTGGCAGAATTCAAATGAGCCATTAATCTAGATTAATTCCAAGATTACAGTAAGATTAATCTAGATTAAAAAAAAAATTTATGCCCACCCCTAATATATATATATATATACATACATACACACATGTATATATATATACAAGTAGCACTGGAACTTTCTAAGTGTCGTTCTGTCTCTGTCACAGCTATTTTAACTGCTCGGCTCCAGGAATCCAGGCCTGCAGTGTGCCGCCCTCATGCTGTGTGGATCCTCTGGAGAACGGGACCGTGTGGAACTCTCAGTGTGGAGTCGGGGCTCAGCTGTTGGACGAGTTCTCGGCCCAGAGCGTTATATTCTTGGGGGGTTGCCTGGGTGGGATTTCTCGCTGGATAGAGCAGCACTCCGGCCTCATAGGCACAGTGGTGGTTGTCTTAATTGGAGTTCAGCTCATCACACTGATCATTACCACACGCCTGCTGGACAGGATCCGGTGGAATAGGATCCAAGCACGGCAAAGAGCTCTGAGAACCTAATGCTCCCAGAAAAACTATAATGATGGATCTGGGGGACCATTAATGCTACTGTATTTACTGAAACAATGTACTACTGACATTATTCATAAAAAAATGTTTTACAGCTTTACAGTGACACATTCTGCATATACAGTCTATTACAGAAGTCATGAAGTCCATTTTGCGGTCAGGAGCCAGAATTCACTAAAGCTTTCCTAAGAAAATGCTTATGAAGGATCTCTAGGCAAACACCAATAGTTTGAATGCAACTGTTTTTGAATATGCATGTATATTTTTCTATGTAGGTTTTAGCCTATTTGTCATGTAGCTAATAATATTACACTCAAAAGCTTTACAATCAAAATACATTTTAATTTTGAATTAACCTTTATCTGCAGTAAAAGTTAATGTGAGAAGTGTAGAATGTTTCAGAGCCATTAAGATTGAGTTTAATCTGCTCAGTCAAAGCCTGAGGACAGCAAAATGAAGAGAAAAATTAAACCGTTTTCAGAATTAGATCTGAAAAAACACTCAGATAATCATCAGTGAAAAGAACCAAAAAAATAAGCTTTATTTTGTGCTCAAGTCATTCCAGCACTCGCTGAGTGTCATGGTGGGCGAACGTACCCCTCTAGAGGTGCTGAAAGGCCTGTTAACTCAGCAGATGCACTACAGTCACAACAACAGCACTTTCAGACAAAACACATGTGGCAGCTTGAAGACATGGAAATAAAGACTTCTACTGTACATAAAGATCCTTCAAAAACATTAGGGTCTTTTCACCAAATAAACATCTTGCACCTCATTACAGGCTGAATCTTGGGATGTGGCACATTTAGATGCACTTCGATTTCTAGATTTGGTACAAAATGGAGAGATCTGTTTCTACCACTAAGCTTTACCAGTGCTCACCATCATGTCACTTGACTAATATACACTTTTTTTTTTTTACCACAACTGCTCATAGGTGACAGTCAATAAACAAAGAACCAAATTACTACCATGTGCATAAATGGCAGTTATGTTTTGTGTTTTCCCTTTTGGCGTTCTTGGCTCGCAGTGAATGAGTCAAGCTGAAACCCACTGATTGCTGGCAGATGGAGGAGTAAATCTCTGTGCGGTGCAGTGGGTGACGAGGGCCTCAGATGATGCCGTACTGAGCCAGTTCATGCAGCTCCAGATGACTGAAAGCTTCCCATGGGCAGATCGCAAGAATGTCTGAGGAGGAGAAGAACATCTACACTGAGCTGATCTGTCAGTGGTGGAGTGCTCCTGCACGTGGCTTCACATTCTCAATACATCACTGCTAATGAGCAGCTGAGAGAAAAACAAGAAAGAAATGTAGTTTTATACTCAGAGGTAATGCTCACCAACTCCCAAATCGTCCATTCCAGGAATGTCACTGCCAAATCTGAGAATAACAGACAGTGATATACTGGATAGGTTAACACAGTGGTTCTCAAACATTTTCAATCATTCCCCCCTTGGTAGGAAGAAATATTTTCATGACCCAGCAAAACAATGACAGAAAAACCCAGATGTAACTTTATTTAGATAATGTCAAACTCAATTACATGTGTATGACACCATATCTAAAGCTGATGGGAGTGTGTATGTGGTTTCTTGCACAGAGCAATTCTGTATGCAACTTTTTTTGTTGTCATTAGTGCTTTGCTGTTGACTGATGCAGATTTTATAAAGCGTTTTTCCTGCTGACTGTATTCTCCGAGTTTTCTTTGAAAGAACTCGAGTGGCGTATTGACGTTAACGGGGTTGTAATATTTTTAAGTGTTTTCTTGATTTGTTGGCTTTCAGAAGCACCACCTGTTTTTCTTAACTGTTTCTAAACCTGGTAAGTAGGTAAGTAGGTTGCTGATGTAACCAATGTGAATTCTTTGCAGCATCAAAGTGGGAAAATACATTGAAAATGAAATGGAAATTTGAATAATAAGCAAAACAGTCGCTACAGGGAAGGCACAGTTTACTTAGTAAGAAATAAGCAAAACAAGCAAAAATATCTCCATATCTAGTGTTGACTACATAATACAAGCATTTGAATATTTAAATATAGACTGAATATAAAATTCATAATCACTTTTATCACTTGTATATACAAATTTATTGTACATACAATATAATGGATCATTATCGGACTTAACTGACTAAACAAAATCTTGCATGTCCATTTTTGTCATAATTTACATTCACATAATTTCATCGTGAGAAATGAATCTCCTTGTTTTAGCTTTCATCAAAAGGTTTTCAGCAAAAAACATGTTTTTCTAAATGCTTTCAGCATGTTCTGAAATAATTAGATACAAGGTTTAGTTCCAGTAGCAAGATTGTACAACATAGATGTAAATAACATCTGTTACATTTTGTTATATTTTATATTTATTATGTTTGTTTATTGTTTTCCTGTTTAGTAATTACATAATTGAGTAATTACATAATTGATATTAACGGAAATGAATTGAATTAACTATATTACACAGCTTTCTCCATCTTTTCAGGATCATCTATGGCTCTGTTTACCATTCCGGACACAGTATTACAGTTTTACAGCTCACCCAATGACTCCTCTCTTGGGGGGCTTGCTTTTGAACTGGCGGGTGGATCTCTGTTTGAAGCGCTGCGGACCCTTTCGTGGAGAGCTGGGTCCAGTGACCTTCGTTACGCTCTTGCTGCCAGTCTTGGGTTCAGGCTTGGACACCTCCAGATTCATGACCTTACAGTCTGCTTGGTAGCTTGTGGAGCCCTTAGTGGACTGACTGCAGGCAAAGACCCACAGAGAATTAAGGTAAGGGGATGAGGCCAAGGTCAAAGACAGATTTAGTCTGACCTATAAAACACACACTGTGCATGACTTTGATGAATGTAAGCATTATAGATTAAGGGCTTATTTCATGCACCTTTGCCCAGCAGTGTTCTACCTTTGATTTATGCGTTGCCAACAGACTTTGGAATCTGTCAGAGTAATTATGCTGTACTGAACAATTTTTGTGGTACAAACAATATAAAGTAAAGTCAGGTTCCAATTGTGATTTTTCATCCACTGGAAAGTGGTGTATTAGTACATTTTCATATCTTAATGGAATAGTAAAACAAAAACAAAAAGGGTTTAGTGATATATCAGCTATTACATTCACTCTAAATATCTTGATTATATCTTGACATGCCCTCTAGCCATTCGGAGATACAATTAGAAAAAGCACTATATCTCAATGAGAAACTCCACTAGTCTTCATGACTCATGGCCTTCATGTAATAATACCAGATTCCAGGACTACAGTAAAGCTCAGCTTTCTTATAATCCCCTCCTCGAATGATCCTTCAGTCTTCTAGCTTGATGGTGAACAGGATTCAAATTAATCTTCTTACAGCAAGGACAATGCACAATATGCTGAATTTAATGGAGCTAAAGCACATCAGTCCAGCAGGTAATGTACTCTGAGAGTATGTTCTGAGCCCCTGATTATGGACCTCAATTCAGGTCCTAAATATAAGTTGATAATAAAGACACTCTGTACTGTGTGTATATGATGGAAAGACAATCAAACCTGTGTGACTTGACTTGGTGCAGATGTTAATGCTTGATCCTGAATGAAAAAACAAACTAATCAAAACTTCGATCCTAGAAGCCCTCTTGCCTTTCACATTTTAGTGTTCTTCCTTCTTTTGCAACCCAACTCAACCCAGGAAAGGCTTGTAAATCAGTTGGTTACTTGGATCAGGTGTGATGGCAGCATGGAAAAAACTAAACGTGGAGGACGTTAGGCTTCCAGGACCAAGACTGGGAACCTCTGCTATAGATGAACCACTTTTGATTCGCTAACAGATCAACACTGGAGATTTGTGAGAATGAAAAACATTTTAAAGTCACAAAGAACCTTCACAAACAAAAATGGTTCTATGCTAAAGGGTTCTTCACCTTTTTTAGTGCCGTGTAGGTTCTTTAAATATCTTTAAAGATTCTTTAAAAAACCACGAACAACATTATCTTCATCATAACTACAAAAAGCGATTGAGCAGTTCTTGCGACCTTTCTTTATATAACTTTTCATGGTTCTATGTATAACTGTTACCTTCCAAGAACCCTGGAAGACTCCCTATTTTTAAAAACGTGTAACATTGAAGTGCTGTACCAATATAAAGGTTATTCCTAGAACCTTGACAACATTTAGAGGTTCTTTAAACTTGTTCTTTTCAGTCAGTCACACATCATTTGTATAAATGGCTCTCAAAAAGAATCATGCTTCATCCATGGCATTGCAAAAAGACTTTTTGATGTTTATATTTGTGTGTATACTACAATGCAGTTTATGTCTGGTAAACAGTCATACAATGTAATTAATAAAGTATATTAAGCAGAACGTGAAACAGTCCAATCCAGCTTTAACAGACACCTAGTGCCAGCACTCATGAAGCTCATACGCTTATTAGATTAATGCAGATTTAAATAGTGTACATTACATCTGATACTATTACATAAAATATTGTATCATCTTATCAACACCACCAAGCACAGGGCCATCCCATCTCAGCAGTCAAATGTAATAACACTAGGCAAGAATACACATTACACACCAGGTTTTTATGTAGATTTCATTATGTACAGGAGTCAGCTACAATCTTCTACCCATCCTGAGGTACCAGCACAGCAAACCTGCCACCACTTACCTGCTTGTGTGATCTCTCTGATCTCTGTCTGACTTCAACTTGTTGTAAAATGTTATATGCTGGACAACATTTTTATAGTCTTCAGAAAGGTAAGGGGCTTATGAGGGAATCTCATGTCTAGCCCAAGCTCCTCCCCTTTCTGAAACCAGTGTCAGTACCACCTGAAGCAGTTAAGGGGCACAGGAGGTCACTGCCATTTGTAAAGACTTGTGAAGGGTTTAGAACATGCTGTTTTCCATCAGGGATGCACTTTTCAGGGAAAGGGATGGTCACTAGAATGTCACAGTTAGGTTTTACTTACCTAAAGTACTTGCTGAGCACATACAGACGTAACACAACTGGTCACTGGCCGGTTATCTCACTGACATTTCCTCTATTTAAATCAAAGTGACCCCTTCACACATGAAAATGTCACACCAGAGCACACAATTTGACCTTGCTCCAGTGTACCTCAGTAGCACCACTGGGACCCATGACCTTCTGATCACAGGGCAACTCCCTAGCCACTATGCCACCAGCAAATCTAACTCCAGTGTCTCTTGCAGCACAGATAGATTGATTTTGCTGAGTGTTAGTTCCTCTCAGTGTTTCTTCCGCAGGCTCTTAGGGAGGCTTTCCAGCCACTGCTACCCTTGACTTGATCATAGATATACATACAGTATACAGGTGTCCTCGTTCCTTCGACTGTAAGCCGAATTTTGGTGTAAGTCGAAACACTTACCCATCCTAACACAGTTGTAAAAACACAACTAAGCTACAGAAAAAGGAAAAAAAATACTATGCTTTGTATTATGTATGTACTATGCTTTGTGTTTTCATGGGATGCATCATATTAAAAACATCAGAGGTTATTCTCTGATTTCATTCTACATTAAACATTTTCCATAGATGATGCACCGCAATTCTGCCCTTAAGAGGGCGCCCTCTGTTGGCTATCTAGATGTTGTTGAGTTTGCTGAAGCTGATGTGTCTCAGTAACAGTGGTTCTCTGGGCTGGTCAGGCTCACTGTCCTGCACATGTTCATGTACTCTCAGCTCCCAACACACCTGACCCGACTAATCACCTCATTAACCATCTCTTTCTCAGGATTGAGAAATACTGAACAAAAATGTGAGATTTCTCTGTAGAGGCGATTATGGGATGATGCCTGCAGTAGAAAGTGCTTCACGAATTAAAATGAACTGAACTGAGTTGGTCAGATCATTATCATCATCACTGAAGTGGGATGGCACTATCAAGTAAAGTAATACTCATTTCATTCAATATGCTAGGCTTTACAGGACATATTATAGATAAGGTAATGTTATCAAATGAATCTAATTAACTGAAGCAAGATCTTTTTCCCAACACTGGAAAAACAAAAGAAACAGAATCCAACATGGTGACCATCCCACTTGTTTTCCTTTTGCGCAAGTGGCACATTTGTAGCTCCCTCCAGCAGTCCTCAGCAGTCTCAGAGATTGAGACCCCTACGCATACAGGTAATCCCCCATAACTCCATCCATTCAGCTAATGAGTTAATACTGTCTTCATCTTAGCCTTTTCTTAGCCTGGACCTGAACATGCAGGTAAACACAATCAAATCTAAATAAATAATTCAAATAGGAAAGAAGCTCACAGATCAAATATCAAATAATAAAATAAACAAGATGAAGATTGATATTCTCTACAAAATAAATACTAGTATTTTACAATAAATGGATCGAGTGAACATGAATCGAACTATAGCAGGATGTGTTTAGCCTCAACTGGTACACCTCAGTAAAAATGTTTAAATTAACAGTGTAAATTACCCTCAGTAAGGCCAATGACAACACAGGACCACTACATACACACACGTGAGGCAGCTCTTAAATCCACAAAGCAGTGTGGTGAGTGTCCAAGAGGAGTTACATCTGTAAGATCCATCACGTGTACTGTTCCATGCTGAACACAGGCTACAGTGGGGATTATTATTATTATTATTATTATTATTATTATTATTATTATTATTATTATTATTATTACTTTTTGATTATCATTATTTTTGTTCCATTAGCCCAAATCTTACCACAGCCCAGAATTTAGTTAAAACAAATTGTTTAACTAGTTGTTAGAGAAAACACTTTAGTTCCTCACTCTTATAACTATATAATTTACATATAATTTCACAGCACTTTGGGCCACTTTATATATATGACAGCTTTACGGTGTCAAACTTAATGCAAATAAAACGGAAGTCTTCATTTGATGCGTCACTAATATTTATTTTTTTGGCGCAAAAAGCTATTGTCTAAATATTATGTGCAGGATTCAGGAATGCAATTTAAAAAAAATTTCAGATCTACACTAATGAAACGTTATTCATAGTTACCTGTAGATGGTGCCATTGATTCAATGAAGAACCGCTCAGCCCTTACAGCCAGTTCTAGTGGAGGTTAGAACACATGGCAGATAGAGTGAGAGAAAAATGCTGGTCTCAGACAGTCCCAAATTACTGAAAAGCAACAGTACTGTGCCATAATGGAAACAGAACTAGACAGGATATAAAATATAATATACAACAGAAGGTCATGGGTTCAATCCCCAGGACTGCTAGTCGCACCACTCAGGTACCCTTGAGTAAGGTACTATCCTCACGCACTGCTTTCTGGGTGCTGCGTCACTGGCTTCTCATTGCTTTCCATGGTGAATTGGTTAAATTAGGAGAAACAATTTCACACTGTTTGTACTGGGTGCTGTAGGGGAGAACGGGGTAATGTGAGACATCGGGTAATGTGAGACACCCCCTGTATCTAGGCAAAGGAACACATTTGTGGTCATGTGACTATTATGTTTTCAAGCCTCTCCCATTTCCCAATGACCATGAAGGAGAGGACCTCATGGTGCTGTGATAAGCATGCTTTTTTCCTTAAAAATATATTTTTTGCTGTCAACTTAATCAACTGTTGTGCCAAAGCAGACTGATTCAGGTAGAAAAACTTATGTCATACATGTTGATGAACTACCAACATATAAAACCATGTGATGATGCTAGCTGAAGATCAGCCTGAATTGCTAAGAAAGATTGTTTTTTTCTAAAATGTGGCAGTGGGGTAAAGTGAGACATGGGGCATAAGTTAAAATTAATGAAACATATTTTAATGTAATATTACATTACACATGTTTAATTTTTAATGTCATAAACATTGTAGAAAAGCCATAATGCCAAGGCAATACACTAGGAAGAAACAGGGCAAAACAGTCTCAGTCTACCAGATTGCAGGACTTGTGAATGAGGCCTTCATGTCAGCAGTGACACCATGCAACATCACATCTGGATTTAGGTCCTCTGGGATTTTCCCATATAACCGAGAAATTTTCCCTGATGAAGCGTATGCACCATCCATGGTGCCAGACCGGCCAAACCCTGAGCTGCAGCCTGCCACTGCAGATGATTTGGATGGTCCACCCCCTACAGATGGTCCACCTGCAGATGAACCACCCAGGGAAAAAACAAAAAAATAGCAAAGAAAACAGAAAAGAAAGCAACCAAAAAGAAAATCATAGTTAGCAGCTCTGAGGAGAGTGCTGTCACTGTCTTAATTGATAATGTGTCTGACGAAGAGAGCTCTGAGGATGAGAGTAGTGATCCAGGAAACACAGATCTGTCCGTGGGTGACTCTGTCATAGTTAACTTTGCAACCAAACACAAGAGCATCCGTTACATCGGCATGGTTAAGAAAGTCAAGGATGACGAAATACTTTTCTCAGAAGAATCCAGGGAAACATGAAAGAGTGGGAGAGACCCACGTTTGCGATAAAGGAAAATGATGTGGCACATGTTCCTAAAAGTGATGTGGTGAAGAAGCTGCCTCAACCTAACAGGTCTGGAGGAACCACACGGAGAGAGGAACTCCTCATCTTTCCCTGTAACCTTCAGGGCTGGAATGTAGAGTAGGCCTAGTAGAGTATGACAGTAGGCTGACCCAGGTGGGTCTAGTCCTGTGTTCTGAGTCCCAGGCTGTTCTAGCTGGTTCTGATTGTCCTGTATTCTGACTCCCAGACTGTGTTCTAATCTAACTGGTTCTACCTGTCATTTGAATGTTAATTAAAACATTTTGATTTATATTATGTTGCATTTGATTTTGTTCAGTTACTTTCAAGTGTTCAGAAAAAAAAGTGCTTAATTGACCAGTCCCCATGATTCTGTTACTGGTCAAAGTCAAAGTCAAAGAGAACTTTATTGTCATTTCACCCTATACAAGTATACAGGGAAATGAAATGGCAAGAGCTCTGGAACTGCAGAGCATATAGACACACAAGACAAACATTGTGCAAGACAAACTGTGCAATCAGACAGTATATAGTAATCTATGAATCTGTGGTATGTGCAAATGGGTAAGTTATATTAATATACTATAAACATACAGTAAAGATTATTCAAAAGATCATCAAAGATCAAAGAGTTGACAGAACATATTTGAGTAGCAGCATGTTCCACAGTTAAGAAAATATGGAATGAGTCATATGTGCCAGTGTGCAAATACCAGTGCGCAAAGAAGTATTTACAGTATGTGTTTTTCAGTCCTTTGTTCAATGTGTAAAAAACCAGTCCTTGTGAAAGTGGCTGTGCATGTGTGTATTAGGTGAACAGGCTGTTGGGGTTGAGGAGAGGTAGAGTTAGTATTTCTTGGGGGCAGCATGCTGTTTAGAAGCCTAACTCCAGGGGACAGTCTCCATGGAGCAGCTCGGCGATAAGGGTGTTATCCAGGAACCCAGTGGTGGTAAGGATTTAAACCCATGACCTCTTGGTCCAGAGGTATATCTCCTACCTACTAGGCCACCACAGCCCTTTTTGTTTCTTGTGCCAGTAGAGTAACCACATTATCCACGTAAACATTTAGACAAAGCAGTGGCGTAAAGTTTTTGAATAAATGGACTTCGTTACTGTACTTAAGTATTTTTTGGCTACTTTGTACTTGTACTGAGTATCAAAAACATAAGCAACTTGTACTCTCTACTTAACTACATCTCCACTACATCTGAACGGACACTAACCGTTACTCATTACATCGTGGTTGTGCGCGACATGTCGGCATCTTTATCTGCCATGGCTAATTACTTGGGCGGAAGAGCCATCTGCCATCTGCAGGGTGCTGTCGGTACTGGATGCTATTTACCCATATGTGCTATTTGGAAATATTAATTGTTCAGTTTCATTTATGTATTAGGAAATAAAACCTCATAAATAAACAGTTTCTTGTTTTTCCACATTTCTCGGTGTTCTTTGAGCCTACATTCAGTACGAGTAAAATACTTAAGTTCTTTTAAAAGAGACTTTAAGACTTTTACTCAAGTCTTATTGGAATTGGTAACTTGTAACTTGTAATGAAGTAATTTTTACAGTAAGGTATCTGTACGTTTACTCAAGTATGTTTTTCAGGTACTCTTTACATCTCTGAGACAAAGGCACCATTGCTGACTCAATTGTTACTGGAAAGGCTCACTGTGAGTCTTGTAGGTGAGGCTCAGGTAAATTCATCCACCGGTAAATACTCTTTCCATCAGAACAAAGAACAGACCCATTAGCAGTCAATTTCTACCACAGGATATCTGAACCCTTAATTTCCTGGTGTGCAGTTACATCATCTGGATTTGGAATAATTTCATGATGGAATCGGTGAGAGTGCAATAATACTTGGTTGTGCACTTAAAGCACAAAGGAGGAGAGCAGTAAATATATTCTGATCTCTTAGATCTCTTTACTGATGATCCCCCTTTCAGATTCCTGCAGGTTAAAAATCTCAGCATTAGAATGAAATGTATAGAGGTGAGAGCATGTGAAGAGAGGAAACTGTATTTTTCAAAGTGAGCGCATGTGGGTTGGCAGACCCAGAAGACATGGAGCATCACCTAAACTCATACTCTCCTGAAGATTAAAACAATAGTTCAACCATACGCTTATGGACAAAAATATTGGGATGTCTGACCTTTACACCAACAGGGACTTCCATGACACTGCATTGAAATACATAGACTTTCGTCCCAAAAGTGCTGGATGGGGTTGAGGTCAGGGGACTCTGGGGGCCAGTCAAGTTCTTCCACACTGAGCTCCTCCAAGTCTTTATGGACATTGCTTTATACACTGGGGCAAAGTCATACTGGAATAGAAAAAGTTCTTCCCCAAACTGTGTCCACAACATTGGAAGCATGGTGTTGTCCAAAATGTCTGGGTATGATGAAGCATTAAGACTCCCCTTAATTGGAAGTAAGGGGTCTAGCCCTGAACAACAGGTGTGCCAATAGTTTTGTCTTTATAGTGTACGTGATAATGATCAGCGATGGACTGGCAGTCTGCCCTGGATCCAGGACGACCTCAGGAATAGATTCCAGTACCTCCCACCATTCTGATTAGGGAGCAACTGCTAAGATAATGGTTGGATGGATGCTAATGTTTCTAACCCTGACTGAAAACTAGTAGTCACTACTTTTAATAGAGCTAATTATTAACTAATATCATAATGTGCACTATCTTTATTGTTATGTGTGGTAGGTTCATATCATGTGCAATAATAATTTGTGTTAACTAGTAAACGTCAGCAGGATTTTTATATATTTTTCGATGGTATATATCTCTCTTTATGAATACAGTATTTTGTGTCTATAGCAGTATAGTGTATTTGATACAAAACATTTTTGTATCAAATACAAAAGTTTTAATTTAACTCATCACAGACAAGAAGACTAATAACACTCAAAAAGACTTTTGGTTTTAAACATTTCCTTCTCGCATGTAACTTAGTGAAACAGTTTGAAACTCTGTGAAACTGACTTGTCATTGACTAATCAGGGACTTGCAACATGTTTGGTCAATGCAGCCTCAGTGAGTAGCTTCACCATTTGGCCGTCTGCATTAGGTTTTTGCACATATATGGCATTTTTGTACTCCTTCGTTTTACCCTCAGTGTGTGGTCTTCCCCCTGCCTTTGTGTATGATTCTGCATTTCTATTTAAATTAACTGGCAGGCACTGTATGAGAAGGCCTGCCTCGGAATCACCTTCCTGGTCTCTGTGGGTCAGTCAACTTCATCGACTCTAAACTCATGCAGCCATGTCTTTATGGAGCTTGCTTTGTACTCTGGGACACAGTCTTGCTGGAACAGAAAAGGGCCTTTTCCTCAAATTGTGTCCACAAAGTTGGAAGCATGGTGTTCTCCAAAATGGCTTAGTATGCTGAAGCATTAAGATTGTCCTTCACTGGAAGCAGAGATGTTCACAAGTCATTTTTCCCAAGTCAAGTCTCAAGTCTTTGAGAGGCAATGTCAAGTCAAGACTCAAGTCTTTGTGCTGGAGTCCAAGTCAAATCTCAAGTCTTAGAGTGAACGTTTAGAAGATATGCTAATTGGCCACGCCCCGTGATTACAATTGGCTGTTGCTTAGCAGGGGGTAAGTCTCAGACTCGAGACCCCATCTCTGACTGGAAGCTTAACACTGAAAAGTGTTAAGCCTACACTGAAAAGACAGGTGTGTCCCAGTACTTTTGTCCATATAGTGTTTGTTCCCTTCAAAGAAAAACCAACATTTACACAAGCAACTGCCTTACCTGCTGCCACGTGCTTCTAAAATGTGCTTGTTATTGAATGTTTGTTTCACTTTTATTATTAAATCTAGTTATTTGTTACTTTGTTAGCAACGAATTAGAAACTTGGTAGAGTTTTTTGACATTACATTTGCACTACTGTTCTGTTCTTTCTCATACTCTATAGCTTTATTCCTCGTGTTGCATTGAGCATGTTTTAGGACAAAAGTATTTCCCTTGGGATGAATAAAGTTCTTTCTTATCTTGTCTTAAAATGACTAAAAGTGGATGCAGATATTAAGCAGATAATCCACTTGCACAAGAAAAGGGAATGTCAAAGAAAATTAAATGTAAACAAATGTTCTGCATTCCAACAACCAACTAATGTTCTGCTTTCACTGTGGAGGACATTTCAACACTGTGGGTCTTAAAGGATGTGAAACTGTCAAAAATAAAACTTCACATGGAAAAGAAAGTAAACCAAAATGAGGAAAGAACAGTTTCATCAGGAAAATGAAACTTGAGACGCAGACGAGTAAGGTTTTGTGAACGTAGTGTACATTTACAATGTTGAAAAGCCTAAAATTTGACCAGTTTGAAACAATTTGAACAAGCTTGAAAAAACATCCTTGCAGACTTTTGCAGAAAAGTATGTCATTAGCAATGAATGGGGGCTGTAATAAAGAACACCCTCTAATAAAGAGTTGTCACACTAAACACTGAACATTATTGGTCATTTCAAAACTACTGTATACACTCACCTAAAGGATTATTAGGAACACCTGTTCAATTTCTCATTAATGCAAATATGTAATCAACCAATCACATGGCAGTTGCTTCAATGCATTTAGGGGTGTGGTCCTGGTCAAGACAATCTCCTGAAC
>JBBJLR010010904.1:0-13720 GCA_037577145.1 Brachypetersius gabonensis
GGCAGTTCTGAAGGCGAAAGGGGGTCAAACACCGTATTAGTATGGTGTTCCTAATAATCCTTTAGGTGAGTGTAGTTCTCCTTCCTCTGACGGCCTGAGGGCAGGGCTGAGACAGATATTGGAAGACACAATAGCCCCGGGACGTCGGGGTAGCGGTTTTGCGAGCCCTGAGCATGAGACACAGGCCCAACACACTCAGGCGTGTGTGTGTGTGTGTGTGTGTGTGTGAAATCAGTCCCTCCTAAATCAGTTGAAAATTTGATGAATTGATTATTTTTAGATTATAAGTGTAATATACAGACAGATTTGAACAAGTTTTTTTTCTGCACAGAAACTTTTTGTCTGAATCAGGTCATCATAAATCTCTCTCTCACACACACTCACTCTCTCTCTCTCTCTCTCTCTCTCTCTCTCTCTCTCTCTCAAGGTGTAGAATCAGCCGTTTCACACAAAATATATTTATATATTTTAACGAACATAAAACTGTGTTGTATTTCAGTTCATGTGAGAATAGGCCTGGAAATGGACCCTTAATATTTAAACACATGAATATTTAAACAGTTAAGAGCATCTGAACATAATCTCTGCATGTAGAGGGGCGGGGTGGAGGGGCTCAGTGGGTAGGTTACTTGCCTCTGGACCAAGAGGTCGTGGGTTTGAATCCTACCTTCAGCACCACTGCGTCCCTGAGCAAGACCCTTAACCCCAGGTTGCTCCAGGGAGAGACTGCCCCCTGTAGGTAGAGAATGAAAGTTGCTTTGGATAAAAGCATGTGATAAATGCTGTAAATGCTGCCTCTACTGGACTCACACGGTTATTATAATAATGATTTATCAGTTTAGCTGCTTTGTTCAGTTCTTGTTTTACTAGTTTAGTTGTTTGTTCTTATATTAAATCGAATGACTCTTTTTGGTCTGTTCTTTGATCTTATACTCAGCCACAGTGTAAATGAGGGTCAGTCGTGGCGACTGGGTTGATTAATTGATTAATTGATTGATTACTAGTTTAGCTGCTTTTCTATGTGCTGCTGCCAATCAATCCAGTAAACAAATTTATTTTGCTGCCAGTTTGATTGAATGAGGAAATAATGGTCTGGTGCAGCTGTTTGTTGTTGTTTATGTTGTTTTTGTTGTTTACAGCACACCTGTATTATCTCCACCCTGAAGGTTCATAAGATCGATTAACATTCAGTAATTAACTCAATCATCCGATTAAAGGTTTAGCTGTTCAGACCCCCCCCCCTGTGGAGGCCTAACTCACACACACTCACACACACACACACATACACACACACACACACACACACACACACCTGAACGTCTCTGGTCTTCCTCCTGCAGGAGAAGCCGCCCTCCGCTGTGGGATCAACGATAAAGAGGACAAACTCTGCAGCTTCGCTAAAAAAGCCCTGAACATCCAGCTGGACAGGTGAGGAACACCAAACACCGAACCACAGCACCAACGTCTGATTTCTGCCTTAAACACAGAGTCAGCCTTTCATTAGGCCCCAATAAAAAAATAAAATAAAGCATAGTACAAAAGATAAAGCCGTTATGAATTAAAGGTTAAAGGGTCCATGAGGGGTTGGGTGGAGGGGGAGGGGGAGAGGGAGAGGGAGGGGGCGCGGTAACCTTTCCCCTTATGACGACACACAGGGCCAAGTTCCAGATGGGGCCTCTGAGCTGTCACTCTCTCAGCAGCAGAGCAGGAGGATCACAGCACTCTTTACACCGATCGCCACTTCTAGCCCCTGCAGGCTGGGGGGTTAACACAGACCCCAAATACTGCAAATACTGTGGACTCTTCAGTGGATTTGTGACCAAACACTGAGCTGGAGGCTAGAGGCTGGAGGCTGAAGTTGTACAGGGGTGGTGTCGTGGTGGTCAGGGCTGTGCTGGTGTCGTCTCTGCTGTAATTCTGATGGAGATTTAAACTGAACTGGGATTTTTTTTTTAACCTGTCGTGTCTGGCATCTTAGCAAACAGATTAGGAAGCTGGGTGCCTTGGTGCGCCGGACACCTTTGCTTTGCCAAGTGGGCTTGAAGCTAAGAGGCAAAAAATAAACAGTTTTGCTTCCGTCATGGATGTGATGTCATTACCATATCCGTATTTACAGGTGACTCTTCTTTTAGAAACCGAGCTCATTTTCATGTTAGTCTTAAAGGCACAGTAACGAATAGTTTAACTCTGAGGGATCAACAGAGGCTGGAAAACGTTCATGTAGAAATAAATTACGATCACGTTCTGTAAGTGGAATTTCTGGAGTCTCTCTGTGTGTGTGTGTGTGTGTGTGTGTGTGTGTGTAGTCTCCCAGAGGTTCCTGCGTTGGTGGACGTTCCCTGTTTGTCTGCGCAGTTGGACGATTCGTTGCTGCACGTGATGCGCGAGCGCGTGGTTCGACACGGCAGCGTTTCGGCTCATCCACCCGTCCAGATCGAGGAACTGGTGGAGCGACCGGGCAGCATACTGGTGCGCTGGTGTAAGGTGGGAACACACACACACACACACACTTACTTTCAGGGTCTGTTAAATACTGTTTGTTTCCACTGATATTAAACAGTATGTTAAATTAAACTTTAAGCTTAGCATTCTATTGAATTTAACCTTAGTCTGACATTTAATTTGAGCATTTAAAAAGAGGTGTGTGTGTGTGTGTGTGTTCACAGGTGGATGAAGATTTTAACCCTCAGGATTACCGTCTGCAGTATCGCCGCAGTAACGCGACTCAGTATGACGACGCGTTCATCGGGAAGGAGTGTGAGTTTCTGGTTCTGCACCTGGACCCGCACACAGACTACCTGTTCAGAGTGTGTGCGCGCGGGGAGGGGCGGACCGAGTGGAGCCCCTGGAGCGTCCCCCAGACAGGATACACCACCCTCATACCACACGGTACACACACACACACACCAGTGTACAGCATCGCACACACTCAACATCCATGAAGAGTTTCAGTGTAATGTTCCCTGCTGTGTGTGTGTGTGTGTGTGTGTGTGTGTGTGTGTGTGTGTGTGTGTATAGAGTGGAGTCAGGGTGTTGAGGGCTATATCCTGAGCAGCAGGAGGAACATCGCGATGCGCAGTGACCCCGCCCCCGGCAGTGGGGGTGTGCTCTACTCCAGCTCCCCGACTTACTTCTGCGGGCAAACACTCACCTTCAAGTACGTCTGTCTCTCTTCAGCCGCTCCATTACAGCCATTTTACACCAGCAGCAGGTGAGAAACCGGCTCAGGGTGGTCCTGAGGTCCGAGTCCGGTTATGACTGTGTTCCACTAATGAGCAGAACGTCCTTCACACACACACACACACACACACACACACACACACACACACACACACACACACACACACACACGGAAACCAGTAGGAAACCGATTCATTAGAGGCAAGGCGGTCCACCATCAGGGTCAGACACAGCCAGACCTCGCTGGAGGTCAGAAAACAAACACTGGACAGAAATAACGACTCACTCATTTCTGCAGGACCTACGATCCTCTAATGATGAGCAGCGTCTCAGTCCAGGAGGAGCTCCACCCACACTGCTCTGCCTCCACCCAGCCTGGTGCTGAGTGGTTGAACTCCTATATCTAAGCTCCTTGTAGCAAAGATCAGATAGTCTGACAGAAAATAGGAGTTTTACACCAACAAGGAGATTCAAAGCAAAGTATAAAGAAAGGAGGGGGGGGTTAAGACTTTTGAGCTTACCTGCAGGACCCTACACTGATCTGCGTCTGTGTCCGTAGGATTTCAGCGGCTGGGCAAACTGCCAAGCTCGACAGTATCGGAGTGTGTGCAGACATCCAGAGCGACACCGAGTCTCTACAGAGAGATCAGGCCGTCTGCATCTCCACCAACGGTACGTGTCCCTGGAGAACCGGTTCTAACCTGGTCCCGGTTCCTGCTGAGCTCTGGAGAGTCTCCTGTTCAGTCGGGGCTGCTGTGGGTGTTAATACTTTCTCACAGCTGTGTTTCCAGGCGGTGGATGCTGGACTGGATCAGTGGAGGGCGGAGCGCCGCTCTGTTGATCAGAACATCTGTAGCGAGGCTCCGCCCTCAGTATAGAAACACAAACTCAGGACACAGTTTAGATCCTTATTTCTCCAAAACACCTCCATAAACTTATTTCTACACCAGGTGATGGAGATCAATAAGAGTATTGATAAGCAGGATCTGTGAGGTCCTTAAACTTAATATTTTTAAACAGTAGTGCTGGTTAAAGATGGTTAAACACACACCATCCTCTTGTGTTTTTATACGAGACTTTAAAGTTCATATTTATCCATATCGTCTGCTCTCTGGTTCACACCAGCCCATTTAGAACTCACAGTTTTGTGATGTCACAGAAGAACCACAGCGGTTTAAATCTTTACGCGTTTTTCCGCAGGCGCCGTGTTCGTTAACGGGAAAGAAATGACCAATCAGCTGCCGGCGATCACCGTGGGCTCCACCATCACCTTCGACATGGAGGTCGTCAGCCTGTTCGCGGTCAACAATAACCCGAGCGACAGCGGCAGCTTCAAGCTGAGGGTCACGATTGGCTCAGGGAACAGAGAGGTGGTTTTCTATTGGCTGCTGGACCAGGTGGTGGACTGCCTGTTCTTCGGCTGCTCCTTCCTGCACCCCGGCTGGAAGGTTCTGGTCTTCTGAAGGTTCCGGCCCAAACATCTGCTCCACTCTAACTTCCTTTTTTTTGTTTTTGTGTCAAACTCTTCTTCACATGCTCCATTTCCCCAATTATAGTTGCTCGCTGTTGCAGCTGGATGAACTTTGCAGCTGGATGATGGAATATAATCTGAGGGATCTGATAAAGCATCAAATTAAAAGTCCAAATCTTCATTAGCAAACATTTAACAGCAATGAGACTCAAAAGCCAGTATTTCATACTGCAAATTCATACCAGGTTGAAATCACTCGTTATTACTGTAAGCTGAAGTTAATCCGGCTCCACTCGAGTTTTATTAGTGTTGAACTCGGTTGCACTTTTGAGATGGTTTTTCTGTTCTGCATCGTGAGGCCAAATCGCGTTTCTGTGACAAACTGACTTTCTGTTCCTTCGACAAAAGATCTGGGTCTCGGACGAAGTCTGGTCAGGAAGAGGCGTGTCTCTGCAGAACCCGCTGCTCGGGTTTCACCGCAGAGAACAGGTGAGCAGAACCAGATCAAAGGGGTTTTTTTTTTTAGACAGTAATGTAAAGACTGTTTCCTTTGTGTAGATTAAATCTTTTCACTTCTTAGAAACAGGTTTTTAATTACCTTAAGCCTCGGGCTCGATTACACCCCACAACGAAAGTATTCAGCCCACTGTCTATTTTAGATAAAGAAAAATATAAAAGAAAAGGATTAGAAGCAGAGCATTTCTTAATGCTTTTGTAAGGAAATAATTAAAATATGCACAAATACAGAAACAGCATTCCTCCAAGTGTTTCTGCCCTCAAATCATTATGGAGTGCAGAAGTCGTAGCTTTATGGAATTTTTTTAAACTGTTGTCTCCTGATACCGATATGATTCCAACATCACTGTGTCAAACTTTTGGGGGGGAGGGGGAGGGGGAGGGGACTTGAAAGGTAATTTTGTTACAGAGGAAAAGGGCAGCTTCCCTTTTTTAAAAGGTATACAGAAAGTGTGAAAATTTATACTTGTTTTGTTTAACTAAAGTGTGTGAAACGTGCGAAAGCCAGAAGGTCGTTGTGCCGCTCAGCTGTAGCAGCAGGTCTTAACGGGACTGAACCTTTTTGAACAGGAGGCGGGAATAATAAATATCCATAACTCAGAAAAGGTACTCGATCACAAACTGCTGTCCAAGAGAACCGTGTTCTTTACAGAGAGGCGGCCCTGTTCTAGACTGTAGCGCTCCAGGGCCCGTCCGATACGAGAATTACCACCGATGTTAAGGAGCTACAGACATTTTATATGGTCAATATAAACAGCTGTTTAAAACGGGGCTTTACCAACTGTGACTCTTTCTCTGGTCAGTTTTGACCGTGTGGTTGTTACAGAGTAGCAGAAACTTGAGTCTGAAATAATAGAAGTATTGTAGCTTAGAGGGTGGCGCTGGCAGTTCTGTTCATGTTTTTAGTTTCTTTTGCCTGTAGTTTTACTTTTAATGTTTTTCTAACTTTGGATAGTGTGTTGTGCTTTAACTAAAGGTCAGATTTTAATGTTTTGTTTTTTTTTTATACTGCAACATGTGATCGGTCAGGTGGCGTCGGTTCAGTGCAATATAAAAACAAGCCTCTAAATAGCAGCGCTTTTATCGGAGGGGGTTTGTCTAAAACCGCTGGTATATCGATCTATCAGTCAGGCCCGTCGTGTGTAGACACTCGTAAAACTGTGATGGTTTTGTGTTTGTTTTACCTCATTTATGTTTGTGCCTTCTGGAAACACCTGTAAAAGAGCCACCGAACATTTGCCACATAATAAACCTGGTGTACATCACGGTGTGCAGTTATTATTCAGATTTTACAGACTGGCGAGCAACATGAGCCATCAAAAGTGGAAAAAAAAACTTTATTTTTAAATAGAAAAACAACTATTTCAAATCACTCCTTTAGAGCAAAAGCACCGACAAAGCTGGCCGACTACCAATTCATGGCAAAGAATTACTTGTTTAAAATCAATCACTCATTTTCTCATGGCCAACCACATCTTGTGCAAATGATGCTGGTCTCTGTTTTGAGGCATCGAAAGCATAGACAAGCATTCAGCTGGTGAAAGAGTCTGAATGAGAAAACTCTGCATCACTCACAGCCTGCACAGCTTCAGCACACTAAAGCAAGAGCACTCGGAACCGGGTTCCGCTTCCTCCAAAACACAGACGCTGCCTTTGGGGATCTGAGGGTCAAGAGTTAAAGAGTTGCAGCAGTGTCACTCCCTTTGGTATGTAAACTTAATTCCACTGAAAAGAAACATCAATATTATGATTATAGTCATCGCTTTTGCACCATTTCCTCTTCTGCTGCACCTCGGTAGCTTATCTAGAACAGAGGAGAGCGAGAAAAGACACACCTGAAGAAAGAAAAAGCTCCCGCGGTAGTTTTCAGACCAGAAACAGAAGGAAACGCAGCAAAACGCTGCTGTAAAGGATCAGGAGGCGGAAACAAGCTCAGAGGGAGCAGAGCATTCAACTACTGCATTCTAGTCAGACAGCAGGCTGCAGATTCAGCTGCCAGCAAACAGCCGCCACTAAAAAAAAAAAACCAGAAGAAAGTGTGCTTTCACCTAAACCTGCGCAGCCGAGGTCTTCACACAGCAGGTACGAAATAAAAAAGGTACAGTAAAAAGCCTGAACTCTGCCTGAAGTCCATCCGTCTGTGGGAAAAGACTTGTAAACATGGTTTTGCAAGATCTCCCTGCTCAGGAGGATGTTAGTTTTCTTCCCTCAAGTGTGTTATTAATACCCTGTACGTGTGTGTGTGTGTGTGTGTCGTGTTCATGCATCACCTGGTTTCAGTGTAACAGTTTTAAGACTGGACTGACAGGAACTCTTTCAGTGCGTTTCTTCCCCAGAACCTGCAGGCCTGGAGAACCACAGCGCTGCGCTTTTCCCACTCCAGCACCTCCTTAAAGAACCCGCTCTTCTCCTGCGCCCGGAGCGCCAGCCCGAGGGTCTCGAGCGCTACTCCAGAAACACTCTGCTTATTTTTAAAAAATATAAAAGTTTCTTCAGAGCACTTTTTAAAAATGCTTTGCTGGTGCATTTTGTACGATATCACCTTTTACATAAACATCTCAGAAAGTGAAACGTCGTTAGATTTGCGATGTTTTATGTCGCCACATTGCCCACACTTTCGTTTCCCAGAATGGACTAAATCTATCGTTATAAAGGTGACAAACTCCTACAGGTTTTGGGACGAGACCAACCAAATATGGGTTAATGCTTCATCGGATGTTTCAAGGGCCACACGCACTATTTAGTTCTAAAATATTTTCTGCAGACTCAATGCATTAATAATGGAACTCAGTGGGCAGACGCCAAATTCAGTGAAATGTGTGACAGCAGTAAACGTCTTAGGATGACACAAAAACAGCAAATAAACGTTTGAAATCAGCCGATACAGGATTTGATTTTGGCTGAATTTCATGAAAAGCACCTGCACGACTGCATAAAGCACCTCGAAGATCATCCTTCACAATACATGAGTGGTGCTTCGCTTTATCTTACTTTACATTTAGCAAAAACTCTTATCCAGAGCGACGGACATCAGTGCTCATGTATTTGTTCTGGAATAAAGTAGAAATACATGAAAAAGTAGTTCTGCTTGAGTCCCCTATTTTCTAGTTGCCATAGTGATCTGGCAGACCTACACTGGTAATGAACTACCACCGATTCTTTCCTCCAGAAAACCAGTCCCACCTCTGAAAGGACCAATCTACCGCTTAATTTAGAAACTGTTAAGTGAAGATTAAGTGAAGAATTCAGCCACCAACCACTGGCTTCTACCGTATCAGAGTTGAGTCTGTGGTTTTTCTTTTTGTTTCAGAGGTTAAACATGTCAGAATTACAGTCTGTGGTAACTGACCGCGCTACAGATGCAGAAGAAAAACAACCAGGGTCTTCCTTTAAACTGCTCCTTCAGGAAGGCCTTGGTAATCAGCTGGTGAAGAAGTTCATGAGCAGGGAAAATACAAAACTGCAGTGCTGCAGCCCTCCAGAACTGAAGTCCAGCTCACAACCAGATCCCTGTTTTGCCACACAATTTCAGAAATGTTGACAAACTGAACCAACGTTACCCAGAATGATTACAACAAAAGAAAAGAAGAAAAAAAACAAAAAACAGGAAAAGCCACAAAAGGAGGAATCAAGTCGTCCCCATTTCCCACCATTCTAATTAAAATATATTAAAAATCTTTCCAAAAAGTTTTTTTTAAAACCAGGCACCAAAACTGAATTCAATACCAAGTTCTCAGGGTTTAGGCAAGAGGTCACAAAGACAAACACACGTTTATTTTGAAGCTGATTGCTGAAGACGTAGTCCATCGACATCTTTCTGCACGTCGAGTTAAGAAGTGGAAAACTTCGGCTCCTGGTTGACTGATCTGAGGTTAAAATGCATTAAGCTGGCATCCTGGACATTAACAACAATGGGAAAAATACCATTGTCTTCAAAGTTCACCTTTTCTCCATCTCTCTGGCAAAAACACCCGGCAACACACACCCCTCCACCACCCCTGCAGCGAAACACCCACAAACCCAGTGCCTGAGAAGAACACGTCCAGAAATTAGATCCAAAACTGAAATCGAGCCCGGGGTGATGCACCTCAGGCCTGTGCTTTTACAGGTGTTGCTGTTTTACTGGCCTGTCCAGGAGCATCACTGGCACCACCATCATCGTCGTCATCCTCTTCAGATTCCTGCTGGCCCTGCCTCAGCAGAGCCATCGCCTTATCGATGGTCATGGTGCTCACCAGGCCAAAGTCATGCATGCTGACCAGATGGAGGAGAAAGTTTCTGCAGAGGTTCTTCTCTAGAATAATGGAGCCATACTTTTCCACAAACAGCATGCAGGCCTGGTTCATCTGATTGTCAGCTATGAATCTAAAGGTAGGAGGGAGGAAAAACAAAAAATATTGGATTTCTGCTCATTTTACCCCAGACAAGCCATAATACTTTTAGTGGGCACATACAGTGCCGTTACTTTATATAAACGATTTGTAGATCAATGCAGGTACATACCCATGTTTCATCACATGAAGATTCCACAGTTTCATCACCTCTTTTTCTCCTTCATTAACATCTGTGAACTCCTCAATTTGCTACAGGGGACAAAATCAGGTACAATTTGCTTTTAAAACAACAGGAAGCTCCAGAACTGCATGAAAACAACTACCACTATCACTTCTGTGCCTGTCTGAGTGTTAAATGTTGGATCAAGCGAAGCATGACATCCATTTCACAAAAGAAGGTTTCTCAGACAAGCCAAACATCAAATATGTCCAAAAACCGAAGTTGGCAGGGACATTCCTACCAGATCTCCCTCACTCCAAATATACACAGTGTATTTCACAATATGTTTTAATGTCCTTCTTCGATTATATTGTCACTGCCTGTGCTCAAGGAACACTGAAACTGCTTGTTTCTTTACAGTGTGTAAGTAGTGCTATGTAATACGATTATTTGCAATGTCTGTGTAAAAAACACTGAATAAAAGTAATTTGTATTTAATACATATGTATTATGATCAATATTTTATCATCCAGTCAACATCTGAGAAATCCTGTGAAAAAAAAACTCCAAATATGGCTGTTCTCTTAAATCCCTCCATTGTAGCCTCAACTTGCTGATGTTTACAGACTGCAGCCCCATCTGTTAGTGGTCAGGTTTATCCAATGTGTTTAAAGACGGGAAATACCAGATTGTGATGGACACTGGCCCTCCGTGGCAGACCTGTACACCCCTGCTGGAGCAGTTTGTACATCAATACAGTCTGTGGTACCCTTATTAAAAGGTCAGATTCTGACCAAAGAGCGGCTCTTTGTTCGTTGGAACCACTCTCAACCTAGCAGTGACACCGACGTGCAAACAGCAATGTTGCATCTAATACACACTTACACTAGTGACACCAATATCCTATCATTCGTGGTCCTAAGGCGGTCCCTTGATTAGCAGGTACGGCTGAGAAATTGTGCAGCAACAGATCTGTAACTGAAAACCTATAAAGAGTGCACCAAAATGGTGATTGTGTAATAGCTGAACGTCAAAACTCTCCTGAGCGGGTTTCTTGGTAGTTATCCTCACCATGGTGGTCTTTTCCCGGAGCCACTCGGGGTCCCTCTCATCTTCGCTGTCCACATCCATCTCCTGCGGTCGGAGGGGCATGCAGCTGTCACTGTGGAAGTAGAGGCGGTTGTGTCCACTGACGTACGTCCGCTGCTGCTCCAGTTGACCCTCCTCAGATTCCAAAAACTCAGACAGGCTGGGCTTTGGACGCTTGGGCCTGTGGAGACACAAACACAGTTGAACACACTCTGACAGACAAGCAAGGTACTGGAAGCTGATGGGAGAGACTCAACTGAACATGAGGCTCCAGAAACTATATTCGAACACGTAAAAGGGTCTAAAGCAAGACAGACTTATAAAAACAGGATCAGAGTTAGTCCTGTGTAGGATCTTAAGAACAAGATCCACCCACACACCCATACACCCACACTCACTGAATCCTCACACACTATACACATTTGTAAAAAGAACAGGGTGTCAAACATTATCAGAAACCAAAGCCCTCCACACAGTTTAAGGCAAGTCCAATAATTTAAAAAACTGAAGAAGGAAAATTCAAACCATCACTAATGCCTTCTACAGACTGCGATTTCAGTAATCTTACCACATGGGCATGACGTGTGAGAATGTGTGGGCATGATGTACGATGGTGAAGGCGTGCCGATGTATGATGTTGAAAAGTAATCTTTGACGCAAGTAAGTATAGAAGGACAAAATGTCATCCACCTGCACTAGTACTGCTGGCAGATTTTGTGCACTATGTTGCATTGATATATTCTTCAATTCATGTTGCGTTTTGATTGACTGGTCTGTAGTCGCTGGTTGTAGCAGCACACACTGAGATGGACATCCTCAATATCTTTGGTCGCTGTGACAAGCGCCGTCTTTGACCCTCTCTCACAGAATGACGTAGGACCACCGTTTAGGAACCATGACCAAAGAAATCCAACCTATTGTCATTTGTCGTCTGGGAATAGCCCAGATTGGACAATTTATACTGAGTATAAGGGACTCTCATTTAATTATGCGTGTTTGGATGTGAGATTATAGGACACACATCCACTAATCAAAGCATTCAGAACGGGGCTCTGTTGCGATGGATTAACACAGAGACTGACCTGCAGACGAGGACGTGTGTAACGGAGGTTCTTTTAACCGGACCGTTGCGGCTAAAGGCAAAACCTGGCTGGCAGTGGATGTCCTGAGGATTCCCCACATATGAGCCATCGTAGCACTCGTTCACAGATACGTCGATCCTGGCTCCTTTGGGGTGAGGCTGCTCAGTGGGAACATGAGCACATCAAGACATCATCAGAACCACAAACATAACTACATAATTTTGCCGTTTTATCATAGACTACTTCTACTCATTTAGCTTTAGAATATGCTTTAAGACAATGTAAAAAATAATATACAATTGACCCTTTTTTGTAGGTTTCTAGTTTTCTTTAAATGCTTGGAATTCTAGATATTCCATTCACATTTCTCAGTAATTTTACAGTGACATACAGCCCTGCTTATCTTTCAGGAAAATGAAATTATTTACAAAGTCTCCTTATTATCTTAAGGCTGAATTAGAAGAACAATTTTATATACTTTCAGGCAACAACTGGTCTCGTATTTTTGAGACCACTGATTCTGTTGTACTTCCCCTGGACAAATGTGTGAGCATTCCTAGAAAGCACTGGGACATGCATTTTGCTCACCACATAGTTGAAGATGAAGCGACTGTGGGAGAGCTTAAGGTGCTTTAGAAGACTGTAAAGTTTCCGGCAGTTCAGGGTGCACCAGGGACAGTGCAGGTCGTCTCTCGCCTCTGTCTGCTGCCGTGTGTTATTGTTGTACAAAAACTAGCCAGGAAGCAGAAACAGAGAAGTAGTTGTGAGCAGAACACTTAAACCCTGAAGAAAAGGTCAAAGCTAAATGTCAAAGCAGCCCTTCAGGAAGGTACATACACGCACACACCTCTTCTACACACTCACTATTCAAAGCCAAAGACAGCCCAGACGAGTCTCAGGAAGCTCTGGGCTCCCAAGATATTCCTGGAGCTGAAGTCTCAGAACACACAGAGTACACACAGGTCATTACCTGATAATAAACACGAAGCTTCTGTCGAGGCTCAACGTGGACCTGCTCTCTTCGCACCGGCATGTCCGAGCTAACCGGATCCTTAACAGCTGAAAAACAGCAGAAAATGTTAGAATGGTGCTTTTATGTAACACTGAAGCACAAATCTAGCAATGTCAGTACCTGCAAATTTATATAACACCACACCAGAAACCTAGATAACTGCTCAGACAAGAGTGAAACATTTTAGCGTGTTTATAAATAAGGAGTTTGTTGTTTGGAATTAAAGACATTTAATACAGTTTTCAAGTTCAGGGCACAGATATCAGATATTGCATTTTATGTTACACAAAATGCATTTTTTCCTTCCTTGTTTAATCTAGTCCTTTTATCCTGTCTGATACAAAAAGCTAAACAGATTTGTATTAATTCCTCATTTATGAGCGCTACTGACATTTCTTTGTTTGATCATAGTATTGGCTGCATGCAGTAAGTCTTCTGTAAAAATACTCTCTCACTTGGACACTTGAATACTACATGAACACACCACAAGAGGCTTTGGGTTAACAGGTTATTCTATAAACAGCACAAAGGATTTTAATAACTGTGCATAGCACAAGGGTGATCCCAATCTGATACTCTATCAGTCCAATACAGGCCAAATCACAGGATTAGATATCAGAAAAGACCTGAACGATCACGTAAACTAAACCATGATCAACACAGAAGAGAGACACGGATGAGGACACGCATAACAGAGACGAGCAGCAGGACTGCGTCCCAAACGGCTCCCTGCTCCCTACATAGTGCACAAACAGTGTAGAACACATTTATGGCATTTATCAGACGCTTTTATCCAAAGCGATTTCCATTCTCTAACTACAGGGGACAGTCTCCCTGGAGCAACTTGGGGTTAAGGGTCTTGCTCAGGGACCCAGT
>JBBJLR010010950.1:0-13715 GCA_037577145.1 Brachypetersius gabonensis
GTGTGTGTGTGTGTGTGTGTGTGTGTGTGTGTGTGTGTGTGTGTGTGTGTGTGTGTGTGTGTGTGTGTGTTTACACTCCAAACGATCTTTCACTTATCTCGGATTTAGTTTCATCATTCCACATTCAGGTCAACATGGACCTCACGTGTGAGTTAAATGAATCAGGCCGATTAAAGATTGAGGAGATTTCCTTTGATATGGGAATGAGTAAACCTCGCGTAAAATCCAAACACACATGAATCAAACAGATCAGGCTGGCATCGATCCAGAGTGCTGGACTGGGCCTGGTTGCAATTCCCTTGTTTCTGAATTTTTTATCAGATTGTCCTTCACATATATCTTTAAACAAAAAATCTATAAATGCGCATGGGCATGCGTGTGTATCAGAAACATGCCCTGAGTTTGAATGGTATATATGATGGATGTCAGGTTTCTCTTGGTCAAACACTTCCTGCTGAAAGGGAGATCTGCAGTATATCTCAGGCATACGGACCTAAGCTCTCCATGCTAGTCATCTTCACACTGTACATGACATCAGGCTGAGTGGGAGCGGAGGGCATGCGATGAATGCGATTGCATATTCAAGTGCCATTTATGCATTTAACCATCTGCTCCTATTCTGAGGCGCCTGGCGAATGAGCCAGTAGATTAAAATAACATTGCCCGGGACTAGGTGAGTGCAGGCGGAAAAAAGTAAATCCCCACTGAGTAGCTCATTTGGATTTGGGCCATTGGTGAGAGTTTAATGAAACATGATACATCCTCTCAGCATCGCATGGTGTTGCTGAATCATGGTGCCCTGCCAAACATATGGTGCCAGGGTGAAGCTACACGCATCAAAAGCACATACGGGTTAGTTGATGAAACAGAGAACAGAAACATACTGCGCTCCTTATGTCTAGTGGAGAGCATTAATGAGTTCCTTTCGAAGAGTCATTTAGAAACAAATCATTTACTGAACTGATGTCTTCATCGTGAATCGTTCACTGAACCACAGCAGCATCTCATGACAATAGTTACAAAGGAACAGTTCTCCAGTTTTGAGTAACAGTTCTCCAGTTTTGAGGAACAGTTCTCCAGGCTTCCTGAAGGACTTTCAAAGACTCTCATTTCCAGTCCAGTCCCTGAACCGGACCAGTTTCAGAGGAATGTTTCTGTTGGTTAAGACACACAGTGACCTACGTATGAATCATTCAAGCATAACAAAGAGCATCTAACTTAACTCCTAAACCAGTGAAGAACCAGAAGCAGATGACTCCAGATGATCAGGCGGTGATCAGTATACTGGTGGTGCTGAATGCTGATAGGTTGGAACTCCTTTTATCTTTAGACACTAATGCAGTTGCAGTAAAACATTTGTTCACATTTCTCTCATTTAATCTATTCCTTATGCCAAAGATATAACAGTTTGACAAGCTCAAATATAAAGACATCGTCACGGTGTGGTTCTGGGAGGGAAATGGGGAGGACGCCACAGTATGGTTATAGATATGGTTTTAATAAAGAAGTAAACACAATACACAAACTATCCCCAACTCAGTGTAAACATATGAAACACATAACACAAGAACAGAAACAGGTAAACACAAAATACAGTCAAACACAGCAGGGGAAACACAATATAATGGACACAACAGGATGTAAACAAAGAGTAGGCCCGTGCTCCTCAAACTAACAAAGAAACAAAACATAAATTTGAGGGCTCGACCCTCCCTCGCAGCTCAGTGAGCAGGACACGTGGACGAGGCAACCAGCGCTGACACGCGCAGAAACAGAGAGTCAAAAGGGAGGAACACGGACCTGTAAACAGAGAACAAAGACAGCGATTAAACATACAGATAACCAGGACTATCTACAGGAATCAAAATACAACTAACACCATGGGGGAAAGACAAATACAGACTCAAGGAACAAGCGATCGGCTGGGGCTTAAATAGGGAAACAGAAATAAGACACAGGTGTAACTGATAATAAAGGGACGCGATAAAAACCAAACACGGAGACTAGGAAGTGAGCTAGGGGAAAGGGAGCAAGGAAAATGGAAGTAGGAAGTGACACAGGGAAGCACGGAAGTAAACAAAGGGAAAGTGAGGAAGGGAGTACAGGAGGTGAAACGGAGGAGTGATGGAAAACTGGAAAAAACAAACAAAACATGAAGGTTAATACTCGGGGGATGAAGAACGAAATCTACAGGGGGAGAGCGAGGTGACCGTTACAGACATGTCTTTTGCATACAAAAAAAATATGTTTTAGGTCACACAAGCCAACAAAGTTTGCTCCGTCTACAATTATTTCTTTCATTTTGCTTTCCTGTTCGAAATGAATAAATTACATTTATGTTCAGTTCGCGTCTGTACTTAAGATGTTAGAACTTGATTCAAACATAAAAACAATGGAAATTATGTTTTTTCTGCATTCAACTTTTTTAAAACTCAAATTCCAATAATAATGAAACACCTGTCTTCCTACATGAAAAATATCAAAAGGATGGGAAATTTAGAGGATGTGGCTCCATATCCTCATTTACTCACACTGGAAAGTGTTCCCATTATTTTCAGAAGACAATCACACATCAGAGTGTTTAGTGCCCACTCTTAAATCAGAAATGGATGCAATTAAGCAGTTTAGAGATGTCTGAGAACAAGTCAGTGCATGTTTGTGATAGTTACAAGTAAAAAATACAGACAATTTTTATGGTTTCAGTAATGACCCAGGAAGTCAGAACATATGTATATGTGAGAGAGAGAGAGAGAGATTTGATCAATATAGAGTATACATGAATGACAGTTAGATTGCTCATCCACTCAAATGCTGCAGATGTATCCCAGAACACCCCACACAGGGGTTGCCTCAGTGTGTGTTTTTTACTTTTATTTCTAAAATATATATACAAATAATGTTCATAAATGAATTAATATACAGATCGCTGTTTAAAGAAAACACCCGCTATCAGTATGTTTATGTCAGGGTTGAAAAAAGAGGCATGATGTGTGGAAATATCAATACTGTGCTAGGTCAGCCCACCCCTGCTCCTCCTGCTGCTTTTCTAAGCCCTCAGCTTCTCTGGAATGGAAAGGTGGGTTGAAGTCAGTGCTCTTGGTCAGCGTTCGCTCGGTTCTCTTTCCTGACACTTCTGGTACGAGTTGAGTCTGCATGCTGAGCCTGGGGACCCGTGGACTTCCAGTGGCCTGCCGATGGGGGTTTGGCTCTGCTCTTTAATATGCGTGTGGGGCTTCCAGGCCACTGGGGTGGCTCATGTCTCGCTCCAGCTCTTGGAGAAACTCCACATAAATAATTCACTGCGGCTCGCTCAATCCACGGAGGCGCCCGGCTGAAATATTTGATATTTTATTCCGTGTCAAAAGGCTAAGCTTGATTTTTAGTCAGGTGTGAGAGATTTTCCCCTGATCGTGGAGAGAGGGATCAAGGGAAGGCACAGATGTGCCACGTTCCAGTTCCAACCAAACTGCTTTAACAAAGCCTGACTTATCACAAACGTTTCATCAAAATAACACCTGACTTTCCTAGCATTGTTTTCCAAAAAAGTGCTTCATATTTGGTTGTTGAGTTGTTTGGCTAATTCCCAGAATGCACCACTGGCTGCTTTGGGATTTCTTTTGGCGGGTTATGCCTGATCCTAGAAGAACCGAAAAGAGAGTTCAAACAATCCACTGTTTCTTCAGTCCAAGCATTGACGCCCCTCCCTATACATAATGCAGGCTGTGCATGGTCCCCATGGCCGAAGCTGTCAGGCCTTTCTTCACTTTCTGGTGCTTTCTTGGCTGTTTGCTGATCCTTTTGGAACAAACTCCCAAAAAAAAAAAAAACACAAAGGAACCATATTCGACAAGAAGACTCCAAACAGTTTTGCAGCTACTTTTAAGATCTACTTTAGAAGATGAAGGCAGGTTGATGTTTTCTTTGAGTGTAGAACAGAAGAAGCTTGTGTATGTGGGTGGGTTGTAGTCATTTTCCCCAAAGGACAAAGATGTTAGAGAAGACATTCTCTTGTTGGTTCATTATTATGAGCATATTATAAGCATTTGGTTCTTAAAGAAGTAGCTGAATGTACTTTCATCTAATAAGGCCTCATGCGAACCCATCAGATCACAGGCTCCTGTCACTATCCTCAAGCTTCAAGTATTTGAAGTCTTCAAAGGAGCAGATACACAGACAGTAGCTCTGTTCTGTCATGCATTTCACTCTCTCTGAGTGCCTGCCTGCCATCTTTCCCACAACGTCTCTGTTCATTTGGGTTTGTGTGTGTCCTTAAAAGAACGGCTCAGGCTCCCGAGTGGTGCAGATGTCTAAATGTCTAAATGGGACTGTATATTTGATCCCTGGTGATGCCACAGTCTGCCAAGGGGAAGTCTAAGACAGCATAAGGGGCTTCACTCTTTCTGGGTGGTAGGATGGACCTCCTGTCCCCCATCAAAGGGGGCTGAACCAAGCACCTGTTATCTGACATTAAGAGAAAAGACTTTTTCATGCTTTCCATATTCAACTTAGTGACAGTTGCAATATCTCTGAAATATTGAGTAGATAACGTTTAATGAAATGGGAGTAAATGTTTTACTCTGACAGGCTGCAAAGTGCATAAAGACAAAAGGAGCCTACATAAAGGAGTTTCAACCACTCAGCATTCAGCACCACCAGTATACTGATCACCGCTTGATCATCTGGAATCATCTGTTCCTGGTTCTTCACTGGTTCAGGACTTCAGTTAGATGCTCTTTGTTCTGCTTGAAGGATTTATTCGTAGGTTACCATTAAAAATATTCCTCTGGTCAGGTTTATCCCCATGGATCATCTCAGTGTTTCTCTTGTTTTTCATTTGGTCCTTCGTAAAGCCCTGTATTTTTATTACTGTAAATTAAATTAAAAGAGGCGAATACGGGTTTACCTTTACATTTCTTTATGGGTAATGCATTAAACTGAGTTTAAAATGAAATTCATGTGTTCTGGGAGCATATTTGGGGGTACATTTAGGGTTTACACTAACAGGGGGCCCAGGAGAGTATAACTGGCCTCATTCTTTATGTTTTGATGCCCCCTTCTCCCCATCAGAGTGGGGTTTCTGACCCAAGCACTTATGTAATATTGAGAGAACAGACATCATCACATTTTCCATATTCAACACAGTGGCAGTTGCCATAGTAGAGAAACCATTACAGCAGTGGAAGGGTTTCCAAATGAGAATGTCCTTCGTTAGGTAATTATCTACTTATCCAACGAAAGATCGTTCATTAGGTGTATTTTCAAAGAGGAGCCGAGCTTCACAATGCTGCATTAACAGCGAGCTGCTGTTTAGTGCTGCTTTGGCACTAGACATGTATTTTAAAGTAAACATCAGACATCTGCTCTTATGTCTGCATACCTTTAAGGGCAATGTTGGGCATTCTTACATTATACTCATGCAGATAAAGCTTGTAAAGTACAGTTTGTTAAGCTTGCTAATCTGTCAATAATGTGAGGTTTTTCCTCTGATTACTGCAGGGACTGTGAAAAGGGTCTACTGGCTCGGTAGTACTGTGAGACAGGGAGACCTTGCTGTGCCAGTCAACCCAGTTGACTTACAAACTGGTTTGATAGATGATACAGGTTTCATGGTTCTATTCACTCATGATATCCAAAGTAAGACTGAAAATTCTGAGCGATATTTGAATTATGAAAAATGTGAGTTGTGGCACAATTTACTAATGAGACAAGTGTTGGGGGTGGATATACGCTAGACTGGGCTGTTGATTGGTGCTGGTTTAACACTGTATAATGCAGTTACATCAAATATCATAATTAAAAGAATGCCTATTTTTCACAATCCATATTGTGGAGAATGTTTGCATTGCTATACCACAATACTGTACTCTGCAAAGTCTTGAGACACATTATTTCTTTTCATTTTGCTTTGAATCACCTTGTTGGCGCAAAAATACTGTTTTATCTTTGTCATACGGAATAGATTAAATTAAAGAAATGGGAACAAATGTTTTACTGTGACAGGCTGCAAAGTGCCTAAAGATACAAGGAGCCTAGATAAAATAGTTCTAACCACTCAGCATTCAGCACCATCAGTATACTGATCACCGCCTGATCATCTGGAATCAACTGCTCCTGTTTCTTCACCGGTTCAGTGAAGTTAGATGGCTTTGTAATGCCTTTGAAAGTCCTTCAGGACTAATAACAAACAGGACTAACAACAAATGGATGTTAGCAGCTACCAGTTTGCATGACTCTATTTACACATTGGCAGTTGATGGCTGTTTACTTTCATAAACTATTAGTATTACCATTTTGTCTGAACTCTTCCTTTAATTCTTTGCAAACCTCATGTAAAAATATCTTACCTAGAACGTTTATAAAAGAAGCATTAAGCTCCAAAGAAAGCAACAAGGGCAACATGTGGCATTTTCCCCAGGACTGTGTGATGCAACTCGGTGTAACTCGGAAATATGCATACAATTCATCATATTCTACATTATTTTATTTTCACTCCACACACGGGGAGCTTGAGATCTAATTGCCTGCAGTATTTACCTCCAGCTGTAAACTGACACATCTGAAACAATCAATGTTTTCAGCAGCATTTCAACTTCAAAGTCTGGTTTCATTACACTGAAACTAAGGTGAGGCCTGTAGACCACCTGGGGCAGGGGTTGGACACTCCTGTCACCAATCATGATGTAGCTAGAATGAGGAGAAACTGCCTGAGGAACAGGTCAGAACTTCAGAAATAAATAATAAACGAACCAACTCTGGAGACGTGATTTATATAAGATTCAGTTAATTATTTCATGATGCTTTTTCCTCAGGAAATTGAGCCAATTCGCCTCCTTCAAAGAGATTGCTGATGATTTATTAACAATCATTGAGGTCCGGATGTATAACTTTCCCGAAGTCGAAGGTATCATGAGAATCTGGGGTTGAAACCTGAAAATGGGGTTATAAAGCGAGTTAAACTGTACTCTGGAGCTTCTTCTTGTCGAATGTAAAACAGCCACTTTTTTGAATCTCAATGTATGTACTTAGAGAAGACAATTTTAAAACTGTGATATATCTCCATCTAGTGTTGATAGAGAGTAGCACACCTAATGTGAACTGACAACTTTCCACCTTGGACTTTACACATCACATCTTTTATTACACATGCAGCTACATGCAAAAATACATTACACTTGTTCTTGGACACATCTGTATTTTTCATAGATAAACAGTATATTTATTTCTTTTGAACGGTTGCTGATCTTTTGTACATATAAAGCACCTAAATTCATTACAGCTTCCCATCTGACTTCTGATGCAACATTTGCACAATTTTTTTAATAAAAAAAATACCATGCCATACTATACTGCACATCCAAATTGTGCATTGTACTTCTAATGTAGAGTTTATATTTATAGTATATTTATCTGTGTTAGGAGGTCTTTTGTAAAAAAGCCACACCATCTCATCTCAGTGTACACGTGTACTAAGCTGACGTGACAATAATGTTCACTTTGACTTGACTTTTGCCTAATCCACCATAAAAGGTCAGGTCAAGTCAACTTTATTAATAAAGAACTTTTTACAACTCATGTCCCCGTGTAGCTTTATAGAATGTGCCTCTAACTCAGAGCAAAGTGACAGAGGTGAGGAAAAACTCCTTAAAGCTGGAGGAAGAAAGTTTGAGAGTAGATATAGCTTTGGTTTAGGGATGGGGAGCACATACATGTGGTTCTAGAAAAGGTAAACCCTTTTTTCCATTTAACATTTCCATGCATTTTGATTTCCCCCCACCCAACCCTGTTGTTGACTACTGTTTACTCTATTGTCTTGTACTTCTGTATTTGTGTATCTGTAATTCTGTATTTGTAATTACTTTTGTTCTGTTTTAAATGTAGCTCTGTGACCAATCTTCAGTCTTCTGTAGACTGAAGGTTCCCAAGTCCACAAGGTCACAGGGTTTTCCAATTCTGTCCCTCCTCTGGACCTTGAGAAGGATTCTGCTGATTTTTTTTCTTCCAGAGAGGCTTCTTGTGATGTCAGCATCAGTATACGCTATTTGTGGAGTTAACGTAACGTAAAAACAATGTTAACAAATCAATTATTTAATAAAATTAAATAATAACTGAAAAAAATGAAAGAAGAACGTCTTCCAATGTAAATAAAACACAGTTTATGTCGATTTTGTAGTGGCAGACATGTGGCCTGACGTATTCAACATGATGTTCAGAGTACAACACAGAATGTAGAGTCCAAGCTCATTGAGACCAGGGTCAGCAGGTTCAGAATCTATCTAGTCCTGAACCACATTCACAGGTCTGCACCACCTTGATGAAGATCTGTATGTGTTTTGAGCTGGCTGAGGGATATTACAAAAGTAATTTGATCTTGGGTGACTATTGTCCTCTATTTTTTTGTTAGCAACGTTAGCTTTGTAGCTCCAGCATTTGGACACCATGCATGTTTTGGCTGCTCGATTATATCAGCATGGAAAATTGCCTAAATTAGATTTTTTCACCAGGTTGTCCCTTTAATCACACAGGGCTGGAGGCTGCAGGGTTTCAGTCCAATCAAGCAGGAGCTTTATTTAATTAACTGGCCTCAGCGTTCAAATAATTGATCAGATATGCTCCTGCTTTGTTGGAACAAAAACCTGCAGCCACACCCTTGTGGATGATATTGTTGACCTGAGACTGGGCATATGATACACTCCTACTTGGACAATAAAATTAATACTGGCTTTGACTTAACTGACAATAAAGTCAGGAAAATCCTTTTCGTGCAGTAGTTATGGACTACAGTTAAAGGACAGTCGCAAACTGAAACGATGATCATATACTGAGATGAACTGAAAGGACTAAGAGGTTTTCTGTCTTTTAGTTTTAAACTTTCTTCTTTTTGCTTTCACAGAGACTCTCTGACAATGACATGAGCAAGTTCAACCTCGTCCATCAACCGTAAGACACCTTTCCCTCCTTTCTGGTTTCTATTAACATGCTAAAAAAAAACATGCGGAAAAACACTTCCTTATGATCCACAACAGATGGTCACTACTCACTAACACGTACTCAAGAATATTAAAGAGGGAACTAATCTACTTTTATCTGGTTACATTTTAGTCATTAACATCAGCAGCAAACCATGACCAGGCCTTCATTACGGGCCTCAAAAATGAGGAAAACCATCTCTGTAATTTCTGTAAGAACCCTTATGGGAGTTTAGTAGTAGTATTTTAGCCCTAAGCTAACATCACTGCAGAAGAATGTTTTTGGCTGTTTCCTGATCCAGTGTTTTTGAAGCTTGTAACAGTAATGAACATATTTGTCGTGTGCTGTATTTTTAGAGGGTTTCCTTTAGTAAATTGGTTCACAGTCAGTGACATATCTAGGACTTCTAGAGGGCCGAGAGTGTCCTCTTCCGCACTAAGCTGGTCCTGGCCACTGGAAATCAATATGTGATATCAATATCATTTCTGACTATTCTGGTAGTTAAACTGAAACGCTATCATTACTGAACTCACAAATGTATCCAGTGGTGGGCAGTAACAAAGTAATTTACTTGAGGACTGTACTTGAGGAGCGTTTTTGAGTATTTGTCCTTCATTTGAGTAGTATTTTTTTGACTTTCACTTGACTACATTTAAAAGACAAATATCATACTTTTCACTTCACTACATTTACATCAAGGGTCTCATTACTCATTACTTTTAATTCTGAAAGTGGATGTTTTCCCCCTCTGATTCAGAAGTGTGCATGAAAGTGTACGCATGAGAGAGCGTGGTATGGGTAGGATACTCTGTAATTTGTTATAGAGTACCTCAGACGCTGCGTTGCTCTACTGATACTTGTAGCCTGTTACCTGGGGAAAAAAAACAATCCTGTTTCGGAAGTTCTGAATCGTGATTGTTTTTTTCCCAGATGACAGGCTATAAGTATCAGTAGAGCAACTAGGCATGGTTGCCATGAACCGGGCCCGAGCTGAACGCAATGGAGTCCATCGCTCTGGTTACTTTGTTGATAGTAATTTTGAGTCGTTTGGTCCGCGGTGGTCCACAGTCCTCTCACAGCCTGTTGCTAAACAGGTCTGTCGCTTTTGTGGCACAAAAAATGGTTTTGGAGCGTCGCAAAAACGTGATGTCATGCGTCCTGTTTCATGCTCCAGCACGGTTAGCGTTTACACTACATGCGAAACGCACCAGAGTCCAACTGAACCATGCTCTGGCGCACCTCTTCCCAAGTGGGCCAGGGACGGCTAAACAAGTGTGAGAACACCCAAAAAAGCACAGCCTCCATAATTCAAAACACACGTACTGGTGTAGAATACAGACAGGGCATGTAATTAGTACATGTGTGTGTCCTTTCTTTCTTTTTCTTTTTTATGTGCTAATTTGCATTTACAGCAGTTTCACTCTCAGCTTGATTAAGATGCACATTACATACATGGTACATTGTGTCAGAGCATGCTGTTTCATGGAGGTGTGTAGAATTACAATATTTAAAAAATAATAATGACAGTATGTTATAATAATATTAATAATAATATTGTATGTGTTGTGCCAATAATGCAGCGATGCAGTGAAAGAAAATATACTAAATACTTTAAAAGCAAGTACTTCAGTATATTAACTTAAGAAAAAATAAATCGATTGTACAACTTTCACTTGTACTGGAGTAACATTTGACCAGTGGTGTCGGTACTTTCGGTCAGTACTTAAGTAATGAATATGAGTACTATGTTTACTATGTCCTGTCTGCCTACATCCCACAAATATGATAGGATTATTTTCTTCTGGGAATTAAAAAAATTAAACTCAATCAGCTCCAACTAAAACCAACCATTTCCAAACAGGAGAATGTTCCCTGATCAAACACAGATATCTGAAGCTTGTGAAAAAAGCATTCATTAACATCATTAACATATATTTCGTCTTGTATGTTACATTTTTAGAGGGTTTCCTTCAGTAAATTGGTTTACCGTGATATATCAAGGACCTCCAGAGGGCCAAGAGTGACCTTCTCCCTCACTAAACTGGCCCTACCTACTTGGAATCAATATGTGACTGGATGATTCCACTATCACTTGCTACTATTATGGTGGTTTTAAAAAATACTACCACTATTGAGCTCTTGAAGACATAAACAATGGGAGAGGTCACTTAGCTATACTATCTACATACATTTTAAAGATTTAACCCACTTATTTCCAACCAAAATAAAGAAATCAAATTAGTTCTACAATTCTTAAATATACATATGGTTCTAATGAACAACAGGCAGGGATACAGGAATGTATATTTAGTTTCCAGAAATCATTAAGTCTAGAAGCTACTGACAGTGCCTCTGACCTTCAGATACTAACGACTCTTTTCTGTGTTTAATTTCTGTTCTGTCAGAGCCTGCACCTGTACTGCTTTGTGGTTAGTCTCATCTCTCGGTCTTGCAGAATATTGTTATTATTAGGATTTTTTTAAACATTTTGGATCGTTTCAATATACCAAAATATACCACTACAGTTATGGAAGTTGTTCAGTTCCTAACAAGCTTTTTGTTTTGCTACTTTAATACTCTTACATTTGTTCACTCTATGTGTTTAGGTTTCTTTACACCATTATTATTTCACCATGACCACAGTTTCTCACACACTCCGACACACACAAACACTTCCTCTTTTGTTTCTATCTTTTGAACTACAGGTGAATCATAATTATTCTAAAAAGCGGAATATGTGTGTGCTAGAGCCCCTCCCCCGGGACCTGCCCCAAGCCGGTGGAAAATACAGTTGAGTTGTAAAGAAAACTCGACATGTATGACAGCTTAATGAGGCCGTTACTGAAACACATACAGATACACTTATAGCATTATTCATCACCTTACGTTCATTTGCCAGACGCTTTTATCCAAAGTGACTTATAATAAGAAGAAACACAAGTTTCAGGGCACTGTGAGAACCAGAGGATAGTTCACAGTGCTACAATCTTTATGTAAGGAGTAGTGCAAGAACACAGCAGTTCATCACAAAAGGAAATGCTCTATGAATAGGTTAGTCTTTTGGAGGTTTTTGAAGCTCATTCCACCAGCAGGGAAGCAAGAATCAGACCAGTCTGGACTGGGTTTACCTTGTGTGTAGGGATGGCAAAGTCAGGCGGTGTTCTCTGGAGGAGTGGAGGGGGCGAGTGGGAACATAAGCCTAAATGATGGGATTAAGGTATCTGGGTGCAGACCCAGACGTCACTCTTTAGTCAAGAGTGACTGGAATTTTATTTGGGGAGCCATGTGTAGTCAGTAGTGGGGCAACATGCGACCTTCTGGGTTGGTTGAAGACCAGCCGAGCTGCTGCATTCTGTAATGGTCTTATTGCATAAGTCAGGAGACCCACTAGGAGGGCATTGCAGTAATCGAAGTGAGAGATAAGCACGGTTTGTACTAAAAGTTGGGTATGGCCTGATTTTCCTGGTGTTGTATAATGTAAAGCAACATGACCGGAAGACAGATGCAATGTGGACAGAGCTGGTATGCATTCATGACTCAGGTTTCTCACCACTTTGGATGGGGTGAGGAGCGAAGAGGCGATTTTTATCTTGATATTGTGATAGATAGAACGTTTTACTGGGATAACCAGAAGTTCCATCTTGTTGAGGTTATTCCACTGTATTACTGAATTAATGGCAGTGAGAGGCACATACTGCTTATATAATATATTTCTGTATAGTCTGGTGTCGCTTTCAGTTCATGGCATGAATACAAGAAATATTAAACCTGGTTCAGCTTCTTCTAATGTGTAAGAGGAACAAAGAAAAGTAATGAGAAGAAACGTATTTTATCCGAGGGCAGATAAAAGCAAAGCTGAAGTGAAAGTTCAGTCAAAGTAACAGAGCCTGTAATATTATGAATATTTCTCTTGCCAGAGGTGGAACAGCTCAGGCTTACCTGCACCTCACAAAGAATACATAGAACAAACTTTCTCAGACGCACATGAAAAGCCTTAGCCTCTTCTCAGACAGCTCCAATGCAACATCACTGGAGAGCTTGACATGTCTGGAGAAGAACACAGGCGGAAAGTGGTGTTACATCATCTAACAGACACCTGTGGCAAGTCAGCCAATTCAAGTCAAGTTTATGTCTATGGCCCATTATCATACACAAAGGTCAGTCCATGTGCTGACTATACATCTTTTAAGCTTTGGTAAAAAGTGTGATGGTCTGTAGAACCCTGCCGAATGTGACTGATGTGTATTGTGCAGAAAGATTCATCAGATTTTGCAATATTTTGATTGTGTATAGTTTTGAAAGTGTCGTTTCTAGAATTAATTATTTGTTGAAAATGTAATTTTAATGTGCCTTTTTTGCACTTATTTAAGATACTGGTGAGGTGAAATGTCTGCTTGCATCTGCTTTTCTTCACTTTCACTGAAAAAGAAGAGGAGGAATAATCAAATGAAAAATGTGCTATGTAATGCGTAGCAGACTGGTGTGTGTGTGTGTGTGTGTGTATGTGTGTGTGTGTGTGTCTGTGTGTGCGCGTGTGTGTGTCTGTCTGTGTGTGTGTGTGTGTGTGTGTGTGTATGTGTCTGTGTGTATGTGTCTCTGTGTGTGTGTGTGTGTGTCTGTGTCTGTGTCTGTGTCTGTGTGTGTGTGTGTGTGTGCGTGTCTGTGTGTGTCTGTGTGTGTGTGCGTGCGTGTCTGTGTGTGTGTGTGTGTGTGTGTGTGTGTCTGTGTCTGTGTCTGTGTATGTGTCT